>JABUQX010103162.1:12500-67500 GCA_015478945.1 Trachelipus rathkii | reverse complement strand
TATATTACAAAATGTCAGAGTTGATACAGAATAAGTAGCTCAAAACGCATCAGAACTCTCACAAAGCCTTATGTATGAATGCCTAAGTGAACGGCAAACAAAAAAAGAGAAAGATGAACCTACGATGATACTCGTAGCATACGCATGACTATCCACTACAATTAGGTGTTTGCTTAACAGTTCATTCCAATATTTCCAGCAAATTCCTTGTCCAGCTTTTGCATAGCATAGCATAGGTTGTTCAGTTGAATACAGCAAGGTTCCGTGCATAGATACATCAATAGCAAAAGGTTATTCGTCGAATGGATGAAAATGGTGGGGTGCATATTCCACATGACTTTGTCAGAGGTATGTTTATGTAATGTGCAGCAGATAATATAGATTTCCTCGAAGATGCTCCTGATGGTAAAGGATCTCTACATGTAACAGTCATGGTCTTCTACCAAGAGTGCTTCTCTGAAGAACAGTTTGAAATGACAGTAGTTTCAGATATAGCGACAAGTCGCTCATTAACAATTCTTCCTCAATGTATGACCACTTTAATGAAATACAAAGGTCCAAAAGAACATTAAGCTAGAAAATCCAAATTTGACGAAAGATGTACTATGTTCGACCAAAGCCGACCTATCACAATATGTTTCTGTAGACATGGCGTGGCTATTAAGCAAATGCGTAAAGGGGTCCTTAGAACACAAAACGTATTCCAAATTACAGAGTGAATCACAAGAAACATATGACATAGAAAGTCTAGGAGTTGACCTGTCAGATGCATTGGATTAAGCGAAGGGAACCACACACATACCAACATGGTCAGCCTTTAATTCAGTGTTATTGGATATCCCGGAAAGGAAGGCACGAGTATGTGTCCTACCTATAATACCGGCTAGCCCCACTAATGATTCAGTTCAATCAACCTTCCTAACCCAACCGGAACTTGTTAATAAACACATATGTGACAATAATAATTCTAAATGTGTCTTGACTCTAGACTTGGGTTTTTACAAGCCAGTCCAGCAACTAATTATGTCACGAGTTGATCTTCATCACCGTTGGATTGTGCGATCAGGCGAGTTGCACACAGCTTTTGCAATGATACTTGCAATTGGATTTTTTATTGACGGAACTGGAATTCCTGACTTGTGGTCAGTGGTGTATGGTGATAACACAGTCAATCAAATCATTTCAGGTAAGAAGCTTAGACGTGCATTTGATGCACACATTCGTACCCTAGTCGCTCTGCAAGATTGTTACTTTCAGTATTTCTTTGAAGAACATGAAATTTTAAACATTTGTGTTTATAATGAAGTGCAAGAGCTACGAGCCAGATTCAATGAAACTGGCGCACAAGAATGTATTACTAAGATACTCTTGGCGATGCAGAAATGTAATATCTTAAACAAGATGAAAAAATTTGATGAACAGACAGAACTAAAACCAACATTCCGAATGTTAGGAAAATGCATGAGAAGGTTGATTGTTTCTTACTGATTTTGAGATCTATCAGGACTGCTAATTTGGTTCTGCATCTTTCCTTACTAGAAGATTTCGTAAAATACTTCTTTGCATAAGGTTTAACAAACTATTCTGAAATTACCGCTTGGTACCTTGCTGATATGAGAAGTTTAAAAAAATCAGATCCAGATATTTGGCATGAGTTTGAATAGGGCAACTGGGTAATAAATAAGTCTAACATACCGTTTTGTGCTCTGGCCTGTGATGAGGAATTAGAAAATAAAAACAGAGCAATGAAAGTTGTAGAAGGACTGGTTGGAGTATTACAGCAAACCGAATGTTTTCGCTCGCTTTATCCTAAAAGCACCTGGGCTCCAAAGGGTATCACAAGAAACACTATGTGTGGTAGTTCATTCAAACCGAAAGCTAGGAAGCACCATTTAAATAATGAAACCGCTGCTAAAGCCCAAGATAAAGCCATTTCAGTCTTATATGGTGAACTGGAGCGTATTTTAAATCCTTTTCAATTCGAGGGTCCCAAGTTCATGAACATAACAATAAAGGCTATATTTAGCGAGCAGATCCCTTCAGATGTTAACCGAATTGAATCATTAGGAACATATTTGTATGAAGCCTTCAAGTCAGGGAGACTTCTTGATGGATCAGTCAGTCTCTGGGCTCCAATAATAAAGAATAAACTAAAACTATGTTCTACCACCAACAAACAAATAAAATCCATAACAGAGTTGAATGCAGATCATTCCCTTTTTGAAATGACTTTTGATTGTCGCAGAATCTCAATGAGAAATAGACCTACGCACAACCTAAGGGAATTATGAAATGTAGGTTGTACCTAGATTCATGTTTCCACAAGATGGGACAATGCATCAATGCCCAGCTGAAAGTAAACTAATTCATATCTTGATGTTTGTTGTTGAACCCGCTGCAAAAAACTCCTTACCATCTGTTCAAGCTCACCAAGCATATAGCTAGGTTGCAATCTTGGACGGAATGGGAGAATCGCAGGCTTTTGCTAAAACAATCGCACTGAAAACCTGCGAAGATCTTGGTGATGTGTTCACTCAAAAGATCCAAAGGAAATATTGGCAGTATGATGAACTTCGTATTGTTTTTGACAATTTCTTATACAAATCAATCAAGAATCTTGCTAGAGGTAAGAGACTCCATGGAGGTGTAGGAACAAAGTACAAAATATGTGACACCTCTGACATTTTAAAGATAAAATGAAAAAGTTGTTGTCACACACTCGTGCCAAAAATGAATTAACCACCTACCTTGCACACAAAATGCTAAATCATGCCAAGAAAGCAACAAAGAAATGTATTGTTTCGTGGCCTGCATAGATTTCTGCGACGCATTGCTCTTTGGATTGTTTAAAGAGTAGTCAAGAAGAAGCCGACACAAAAATCTTACTACATGTCCTTAACGCCAAACATAGAAGGGCATATACACTACTAGTGTTTGCACAAGACAAAGATATTTTAGTTTTGCTAGTGAGAAGCTATCCAAGACTTCCTGAACATACATTCTTTGCCCCAACATCAGGCGAGGCAATATCAGTACAAAACATATTATATTTGTATCACTCGGAGCACTAACAGCTTCAGCATTGCCCGGATTTCACGCATTATCAGGTTGTGATTCCACCGGAAGTTTGTTTGTTATAGGAAAATTATCATATTGAAAATCATTTATTTCAGCGAGTGAAGAACTTATTGCATTACAGAAGCTTGGTACCAGTGATTCAGTACCTGTTGAAATTGTGTATTAGCTGGAAGCATTTATTTACCTCAACAACGTCACTTGCAAAATTACGGTGGTCAATGCTCACGGCCAAGCAAGCCCTTGGAGATAAGTTACGTCCCAGTAGGGGCTCCCTTATACCTGCACTTAAGAGAGCTAACTTTCAAGCATTTGTGTGGTCAAAAGATGATGAACCAAATCAGGCCATCCTTAATCCAGTTGGAAACGGCTGGTGTGTGGAAGAGGGAGTGTTCCACTGTTATGTGTGAAGAACAAAGTGCCCCGGAACCCCTTCAGAAATTGATTAAATGTTCATGGGTGAAGAACCCATGTTCGCTACCTTGCAAATGTTTAGCAAGCAATCTGCCTTCCGCAGAAATGTATATTTGCAATGCCGACAATTCAGCTTGTAATAATTTGTATCCACCTGATTACACCGACGGAGACAGTGATGAAGTCAATTTATAATTTTCCTATTGTATATTTACGTGCATATAATACTTGAATTTGATAAAACATCATTTATAAAGTAATGTAAAGTAATGCAATGTGGAGCATATTTTCTTATAATATAATTAAACTCATTTTGTCATAATTTTTTTTATATACCCTTTTACCTTAAATCCAAATAGTAATCAAAATATTGGTTTCTCCCAATACTTGCTGAGGATGTTATTTTTAGCTCTTAACAGTACCTTTCCGACAAGCTAAAAAAAAAAATCGGTTAAATAGCGACCGAGATAAGGCAGTTTGTTTATATTACAGTGGCGGCCATCTTGGATGACGTCACAACAAACTATATCATCCTGTGAGAGTGTCAAAATGAAAATTACTGAACTACATAATTTTCAGATAAAATGACACCACTTTTACCTTCCCTTAATTAACTTTGCCACGAGGAGCCTTTTTTTCCATTGTGCTCCCGGACTATAAAGTCATTGATTATGTTTCGAAAGAAAGGTGTATTTAAATATATAGGGAGGAATAGGGAAAGGTCAAAAGTTGTATACATGGAGACAAAAAGAGGTAAATAAACAGTTTGGAAGGGAGATGAATGGAGACTTACAGGGGAATAGGGAGCTGTTCTGGAAGGAAATACGAAAGATTAAGAAATAGAGTAAAGGGAATCTTCATGGAATAACGAATAGGGATTGTGTTTTCGTGATGAGGAGAATGTGGAGAGAACACTTCAAAAATCTGTATGACATTTCCAGAAATGAAGAGGTGATAGTGAATGTGTATGGGTTTGATGTAAGAAGTAAGTATTTTGGGGACAAGGTAATTAGTAGGAAGGGAAAGATGATAAAGCGAGAAAGTTGATAAAAGGTAAGTCGGCAGGTACAGATAGAATTATTGGTGAAATTATCAAGAATAGAGGTGAGATTGGAGGAGAGCAGTGATAGTAGACTTATATAAGAGCAATGGTGATAAAGGAAACTGTAGAAACTACAAGGGAATTATTCTATTGAGCATTGTAGGGAAGGTGTATGCTGGTGTGTTATTTGTAAGAGTGCGTCTAGTGACTGAGGGGCTGATTGTTGAAGAACAAAGTGCATTCAAAAGTGGTAGAGCAACTGTAGATCAAATTTTTACATTTAAGCAAATGAGTGGGAGAATAAGAGAAGAAGAGCAAACTCTATTTAGTTTTTATGTAATTGCAACAGGCCTATGATAGGATTAATTGGAAAGTTCTGTGGAAGGTGTTAATGATATATGGTGTTGGTGGTAGGCTTTTGAATGGAAAAAAGGTATGTATGTTGATAGTGAAGAAGTGAAGATAGTGAAGAGTGAAGTGATAGTGTGTAAGAACAATTGGAGTGTAGAGCAAATGGTTTAATATTAATAGTGGAGTGAGGCAGGGGTTCGTTATGTTTCCATGGCTATTTAATTTGCATATGGATGGGGTGACGAAAGAATTAAAGGTAGGGGTGATAGGGGAGGGTGTTAGACTGATGGAGAATGGAAGAGAATGGATGGTGTACTGCTTATTGTGCGCAGATGATTTGGCATATTGTTGCGAATCTGAAGAAAGTTTGAAGGAATTGTTAGAGGGGTTTGAAAGTAAGCGCAGATAAGAAGAAGGTGATGGTAGTGAGTGAGAAGAATTCGCAGTTTGAAATCATGTTAGAAGGTGTATGGTGCAATCAAATCTTTGGTGAATGCAGGGTGGCTAAGTCTTGAGGGAGCTATGGTTCTGTATGACCGTATGGTGCTACCAGTGTTAATTTATGGTAGCGAACTATGTTCTATGATGTGTAATCTGCTCAGATGGAAAATCTTAGTGGCTTGTTAAGTGTGAGAAGAATTGATAAAGTGAGAAATGAGCGTGTTAAGGAGCTGTGTGGTGTGAAGGCGTAAATGAGATAATAAATGAGAGCGTATTAAGATATCATTTAAGGTGTCATTTTAAGATGTAAAGTTATTTAGAAACGATGGATGATAGTCGGTTGGTTAAACGGATGTATATTGGTGAGTTTATTGGGAATCGACTGGCTGGAAAACCTAAGAAATGAAACCTAAGACCTACAACCTAAGTGGATTGAGTCAGCAAAGAAGTGTCTGAATGAAAGGAATGAGAATTTAGCAGAAGCGAGAGGAATGGTGCACAATAGCAGTAAAAATGGCGTGGTTTGTGAGGGGGCCTTTTTTGGGATTAGCAAAGAGGATGAACCCTGACAAACATTGACGAGATACCACAGTGGGGGTCTGTCACGGTGTTGCGAAGCCCTAGGATGGATTTTTGACATTGACGGGCTTGCACTTAAGGAATGAGGGGTGGACATGGATGGGACTTCCCTTCCGACTTCGTCATGTTTGTTGCGCACCGAACCCCTAATCTGAGGTCCCGTGGGAAGGATAAACAAAGAGAAGAAAGCTTTCATTTAACTCAAAGAATAATAATGCAATGCCTGAGTGTTATAAAAGCTTTACAATTATTTAAGAAATTATGTACTAACTATTGAATAATAATAATAATAATAATAATAATAATAATAATAATAATAATAATAATAATAATAATAATAATAATAATAATAATAATAATAATAATAATAATAATAATAATAATAATAATAATAATAATAATAAAAGCTTGATAATTAATTATTTAGAAAGAATTTTTAAGTAAGTAATAGTTGTTGTTGTCTAGAGTCGATATAATCAATACATACTTTTTACATTTGTTTTTAACATATATCAATAAGGCTTCATGCCTTTCCATTCCCTAAGAATTTTATGACAAACAAACAAACTTTACGTAACGTCAAAATCTATCAGCATGAGGCCAGAGTTTTTCTCCCTAAAGCTTTAAACAAGAAAGGTTGAAAGAAAGTCACTTTAATATAATAAAATCATTAAAATGGCAAAGAACATTGAGCTTGAGATTTGTTTTTTTGTTGCAGCGATTTTCGGAATTGTTAAATTTCCTTTTTCTAAAGGAAAAAGTTTTTTCTTTAATTTCGTCAGTAATTTGTACCAGAATTGCATTTTCGTTCTATGTATTGGAGTTATTATAAATTATTTCTCCATGACATTGCTAGTCTCAATTGCTTTGTCTGAGGATAAAGAAGATGATCTTGCGTTCAACATTGTAATCGGGGCCATGTTTATAGCACGTAATACATGGTATGCTTTATTCCTCATATTATTAATTTTCGTTAAATATCATGAAATTTTTTTGTTATTTTTATTTAAAAAAATAGGTTCAAACCAAAAAGATTTGTCGTCTGTAAAGGAAATTTTTCCTTCTCTTTTGCTTTATGCTACTCTTTACATATATTGGTTTATCCATTACATGAGTGATTTTGATGATTATACAAGTAGTGGAGTGTTATATTTCATTGAAATGATATTAAAATTGTTAGCAACTCCGTACATGATGAACTTCTGTTTTCTCTTCATTGGTGGAGTTCACACCATTTGGTACATGCTTTACAAATTACAGAAGGAGGTTAAAAGTTTAAAATCACACGGAATTTCAACAGCATCTAAAATGCATTCTCATTCTTTCCATCATTCATTGCCAACTTCAAAAGCTCCCTTCAAGAAATGGGGTTTAAATAATGTTAAATATTTAATTGTGTCCGTTGAGAAAAGAACAGAACGTTTCTTCTCCTTCTTTGAGATTCCAATATCATTAATATTTGCAGAACTTTTGGTTAATATTGTTTGCAATATAACAGCTTTTGCAATAAATCCTAAATATGATTGGAAATTAAAAATAACAAAGACAGTTTATGTATATTTTCTACTAGCAGTTATTTGCTCCGCAGATCAATTAAATCAAGAAGTAATATATATATATATATATATATATATATATATATATATATAAATATATCTTCTACTATCTTTTTATATATATATATATATATATATATATATATATATAATAATAAGAGAGAGAAGAGAGAGAGAGAGAGATTTTATGAGGCACTATTTCATTCGAATAATTTAA
This sequence comes from Trachelipus rathkii, assembly GCA_015478945.1. Classification (NCBI taxonomy): domain Eukaryota; kingdom Metazoa; phylum Arthropoda; class Malacostraca; order Isopoda; family Trachelipodidae; genus Trachelipus; species Trachelipus rathkii. Next base: position 59,825 of record JABUQX010103162.1, on the reverse strand, counting down.
AAATTTACAAAACAATAAAATAGTGTTAATTAAAGTATATGTCACAACAGAAAAATTTTAAGCTCTTCCTCTGACTACGGGAGCCGTAGTCAGAGGAGGAGTTTAAAATTTTATAATCAAAATGGATAGGAAAAACTGGTAATAGGATTACATAATATATAAATATTAAAATTGTGAAAATATAAGAAGGATAGGAGCCAGGCAAGACTATAGATGAAATTCACAGATAAGAAGAAGGAACAAGAAAGTGTTTCCATCAGTAATTATCGAATAGAAGTATTTTGAAAAGGAAGTTAGAGGTCGTAGCAAAGTAGAGAAGCAAAATAGAGAAGCAAACTGAAGAATGAAATGAATTATCGAATAATAGTAGATAAATAAAGCTATGGATACGCCAAGCGCTTCTTTATAAGACTCCCTATATTTCAGAACTGTAAGATAGTAGAGAATATCACTTCACAATTGGTTTCGAAATTCGAAAACAATCCTAACCAACGGAAAAACTTCAAATGATCATGCAAATAGGGAAAAAAGAATAAATAATAAATTTTTACAGAGAATGCAAGTATGAGCAAAAAGGAAGACTCATCAGAACGGCTACCCTTCAGCGATTTAGCGAAATTTTGTGGTCATTCTCAAATTCCTACTATGAAGAAAAGTCTGATTTAGTATTTGAAAAATGAAAAGGAGCTGAAAAATAGGTTGTCCTTTGCAATTGTCATTCATTTAAATGAGCAGAAACGATAAACTGTCTCCATCAGATCATACGTTATTGCTAGTTGGAGCATAATATACTTTAGAAGCGAATAAATCGAAAAAGGATTTAAAAAATCTTCAAAGGTGGAAAGAAATTACCTTATTCAGTAGGTGTGAGCAACGAAACTTTTATTAAAGAGAACGTGAAAGAAGGTAAATAAACAAAGATTATTGGAGATTATTCTAGGAAATGGCAAAAAAAAAAATGTAAAAAAGATGGCTTGACAGTTTTGCATACACTTCCGTTGGCTTGCGGAATAGCATCATCACAATGGGTAGAGAACAGAATAAAAATTTGCATAGTTTTGATACACAAAATTAGCTGTCTTTCATCTTTATTCTTGTATATATATATATATATATATATACATATCTAGCACAGAAACTAATCATCCCAATACTTTCACCATCACTTTACTACTCTGACTTTTCTCGCAAGAAGCATTTGAGAACAGCAAAAAGAGGTACTATAGGCACCTTTTTCCAAAAAATAGCCAACCCTCCTTTTACCAATTCCTCAATTACCAGTATATGTTTAAACAAATGATACAAAAAATATTACCCTCTTTCCATCAAATAAGCATCACCTTTAAAAAAACTTCTCAAACCCCCAAACCAAAAAGAAAATCTCCCCCAAAAGTATATATCACATCCCCTGCAACACTTGCAATAAAACATATATAGAGGAAACCATAAGATTTGCAAAGAAAAAAATCAACATACAGATTACCTGCACAAGGGACAGCATAAATTCAGCTTTAACATTCATAGGCGTAACACAGGCCTCTTCAATATCAACAATATAAAGACGATCAGAAATATCAATCACACGAACATCGCAAGATCATGGAATCCTTTTGCATTTATAATAGTAACAACTACAATAAGCATTCCGGTTCCGCATTCAAGTACATTTCTTTTACGCAACAGATTATCAAGAACATCAAAAATATTCTCAACAACACATAACAAAATACAGACCAACTGAAACACAGCTTGAACTGATGAGGATTAGCATGGGGTACAGTGTTGCACCCCTCATAGCAATTTTCTTACGTTGCAAATTAGCGTTCCAAGTTAAAATTATTCAATTAAAAAAAAGTGTCTTTTAACAATGTGGTTAAAATTTGTGTCTTCAGTAAAAACATTTTCATTAGACCTTAAAGAATGAAAAAGGAAATCCAAGGCACTCCTCTCTAAGTATATTATATATATATATTATCATATATTATTATATATATATTTAATATATATATTATTTATATTTATATATATATATATATATTATATATATATATATATATATACTAATATTATTTTTATATTTATATATATATATTAGTTTTACTGTGATTTATTTGATAATAAAAATCAATTATTTATGTTGACTGGAGGCATAACAAGTCAAATTTTCGCCCGCGTAAGACCTAATAATAAACATTTAAATAAAAAACGACAAAGCTGGTTTTATTTTATTAATACTTAGTTATAAAAAATAAATAAATTAATAAGTAAAAATAAAAAACGAGTAATTAATTATTTTATAGATAAGCAGAAAGTATAAGCCCGAATACTATTCGCAATCGAATAGTCGCCGCCATGGGGGTTCTAAAAGGGTTCAGTCTAATGCACAAAATCGTCGAATTATCGGAACGATTTTTGCTAAAGAAGAACGAAGGATTCCAAATGTATAGAAGATGCCGGTATTTCTCCAAAAAATCCGAATCCGTAATTTCGCAAAAAATATTCGATATAAAGGAAGAAACCCAATTGCAAAATCTAATGGAAGACGTTTATAAAAAGAACACCTGCGTTTGCCTGGACGCGACGTCGCTATTATTTTGCGCAAAAATGTCGTTGACGCCGCTCATCAATTTTTACACGAAAGGGTGCAGATACGACCTCGATGATAAAAAGTTTGCGTTATGGAACTGCGATGGAGAAGAGCAGATAAACGACGATGAATTTCAAGAAAATAATATACCGGATTCGTTTTTAAAACACATTCCAGAGCGCTCGGAGCTCGAGGAGTACATTTTTACTAATTTCTTAAGCTACAAACCCGAAGAGGAATCGAAATTCTTGGCTTACGATTATCTCAACTTCCCGAATCGGCAGCAGCAGCAGCACGGACAGCGCTTGCACGATCATTTCCTTTCTAGTTTCTATTTTTATTTCTTATGGCGATTCGCCGAAGATTTAAAAAAATCTCTAAAGCTCGATTCCGACTCGAATAACGCTATTAAATATTTAATTTTTTTCATCGATAGAGGATATATCGGGCTCAAAAAGCAGGAACGGGAGAAAAGAAAATTGAAGCGTTCGAAATACGGTAGAATCGATAGATTATCAGTGTTGTTAAAGGGTATAATGGAGAGGAATACCACGCCGTCGACGGCGGTTGGTAACGTTTACAGAATCCCCGACCAGTATTTGGGCGCGGTTTTAAAAATGGTTTGCGAGAAAATTCCATTTTGGTCTCTCGTAAAATTTTTGCAAGAGCCGTACATAGCGTTGTTCCTTATACGCTACCTCAACCTCGAGAGCGTTTACGTCGCTAATTTCAACAGTAACGAAGCGGATGTCGACATGTCTAGATTTTGCCAATTCGCGAAAAACGGAATTTGTTTACGCAACGACGAGCGATCCCCTTCATCAACGCGTCCGTTATCTTTATTCAGCGCGTATTTAAACGAGAAAAAAAACGAGTTATCGGCTAAAAGTATGAAAAGATACTTCGTACCGAAGAATTTCCGCACCCCGAGCTCCGACGAAATAGACGCCAGAGATTACAGTTGGAGAAATATGATCGAGAGGATGTGCGTTTCGAATGTAAGACATATTCTTTTATACGGGACCGATGTCGATATGGTATTTTTTCCTTCGATTTTAGAAGCGCGCGAGAAAGCTATCGTATCCGAAATTTTAGAAAGAAAAAAGGAAAAAGCGGTCGAGGACCCGAAATTATTGGTGTTGCAAAAAAGGCAAAACCCGCCGACGTACCGGAATGGTGATTCGAGGGTTTATTTCAATACAAAATACAAAAGGTACGACGTTTTCCCCACGGAATTTTGCTTTTATAATTTATCGAAACTCCTCTCCACTTGTTTTTCCGGCGTATCGGCAGTAATTTGGTCTCTCCTCTGCGGCTCCGATTATTCGAAACCGATAATTGACGACCTTGACTATTCGCGAAGAAACTCTCTGCTTTTAAAAATTCTTAAATTCGAAAGCAAACATTGCTTGTGTCCCGTGGAAATATTCGATCGCGTTCTAAAGAGAGGAGAGGGAGCAACGTCGACTATCCCCCCTTGCAAATCGTGCGGCAAAATTAGTTCGAAGGAATTAGAAATAACGGCCGTGAAATGCTTATCGGAACTCTTCGGGAAAAGTTTTTCTTACACTAGCTGGTATAACGCTATGAAGCTACGTAACGAGGACGACCGCTATCAAGCAGATTTTTCCTTCGTCGTCTACAATATCGTGGCGATCGTTTTGGCCCTGATGGTAAATTTAAACTTAGACGAGGAAATAACTTTGAACCACGGCGTGGATAATATTTGGAAGTCTTATATCGAAAAGAAACTTTCGGATCGTCTGGAAACGAAAGACGGGGGAAGAAGGTTCGGTTCCTGGCACCAGCGCGAAAATAAAAAAGCCGATGACGATGCCGGGTTGGTGCCTTTCGATTTCTTTTCGTCTTCGTCTTCGTCTTCGTCGTCTTCTTGCGACGAGACCGAAATCTACGAAATTCATAATAACGAAATCGGGGATAATAAGAGAATCAAATGCGACGTGAAAACGCCGCCGCCGTTTTTACAAAACGTACACGGGGGTGGGGAACGAATTTACGACAACCCGATGATCACGCGGAACGTAGAATTAATCTCGGATTGTCAAGAACCCCAACATTTATTACTCGAATTGATCAGATATATCGTGGAATATATCGCCGGGACGGCCGAGCAGCACGAAATGATGAAACATCGCATCCCGGGCGCTCACGTTTTTTCTCTAGGTACAAAAACGTTATTTTATCACACGGCGAAATATATTCGACATTTGGCGAATATTATTTCTTTGCCGACATCTTTTCAAAATGTATAGGGAAAGCTTTAAAAAAAATAGTAATAAAGAAGACGTTATGCCAAAAAAAAAGGTCAGTTTTATTTACATACCTAAAAAGGTTTTACAAAAAGTTTTTATCGAATGAATCGCGTTTATCGAAACCAAAAAAAATATATAGATAGATCGATAGATAAACTTCACCCTAATTAATCGTCGTCCCATTCCAATTCGTCTTCTTCTTTTTTATCTTCTTCCGAAGGGGAACCCGCAATCTTCTCACGCCTTTTTTGGAGAATGTCGTAAAAACTATTGGTAAAATCGTCATTTTCGTAAACTTTACCTTCTTTTTCCGAAGGAGTTACCTTCCTCAAACGTCTTCTGTCAAAAGTAAGTATGTTCGTATTTAGATCGGTGTTCGGCTCCTCGTCAACTATCGTTGCCGATTTTTTAAATTCTTTTCTATCGATCTGTTCGATTTCCTCTTGAATAATCGAGGAAGAAGGAGTCTGCGTCCTCGCCTTATTCTGCTGTTTCCCCGGTTTCATCCAGCTTAGTATTTTGCGACCGCGACCAAGCATTTTTTCAACCGAACCGGAGGATTTTGTCGATTTTTCCGGTGTGTGATCGTTGAGCGATTCTATTTCGCTTTGAAGCGTTTTATTGAGGGAAACTTTGTCTGATGGGGAATCGATGGGTGGCGGCGGCGGCGGCGGCGGCGGCTGTTGATTTAGGGAATCAGAGTCAGGCTGAGTATTGACGATCATCGGTATCGCTGTTGTTGGGAATAGAGACGTCGGTGTGGGCGGTGAGGATGTTGGTATCACCGGGAGCAGTTCCGATGGCATCGGTTGATATGAGATTGATGACTTTCTTCGGGATATTGTCGGCGACGGATGCTTCCGCGAAAGCGTCGGTGCTGGTAGTAAATTTTCATTTTGTTGAACCAAAGATAGACCCTTTTCGGTCTCTCTTGAAACTTTTTGCGAAGGCGAAACTATTTCGCGCGACGATATATCAAAACCTTCTTCGAACGATTTTGAAAGAACGTTCGATTGCAAAGTTTCTCTCCGGTCAGGAAAGTAGCTATGTCGATTCCTTTCTAACTTTTCGACGTTCTCCTCAATTTCTCCTCTTCCCTCGTTTTGTATATCTCGTCCGCGCCGCATACTAGGTGACATAAGATTTTCCTCAGCGATTTCCGCCGATAAGTGCTGCTGATTACTGCTTTTGAGAGTTTGCGTAGTAGTGACCTGAGTAGACGAGGTTTCATCACGCGCATTTCTCGAATAATCATCTTTGTACTGCGTATATCTGTCTCCGTTAAGGTCAAGTTCTTTTTCTTTTTCCGATCTTTTTTCTTTACGCCGCTTCGTTTTCGTGGCGTTTTCATTTTCAGCCGAAAAAATGGTGGTGGCGGTGGTGGCGGTGGTGGCGGTTCCCTCATCTCGTTTAAATTTCTTATTTTGTTTATTATCATCGATTTTATTATTATTTTTCGAAAACGGTCGTTTTTTATTTCGTCGTCGCTTTAGTGATCCTCGACAGATCTCATTTACCGACGACGAAGAAGAAGGAGACGACGACGACGACGACGACGACGACAAAGAAGAATGCGCGTCATCTTCCTCATCACCCGTATTATTACGCGTTCGCATTAAACCTTTGGCGGAATAAAAATTTTTCAGATTAATCGTCAGCAACGTATTCGTATACTTGAGTAATTCGTTTTCGATTAAATTTAAAGTCGTCACGATGATTCTATCCGAACCGAGGATAAAGTCGGTCCCTATATAGGAAACGTTTTCGTTTAATTTCGAGTACTGTCGGAGCAATTTCTCGCACGACATTATCAATTCGTTTCTCTCTAAAATCGTACCTTTGAAATATTCGTAAAACGTTTCCGCGTCTTTCAAGAGCCCAACTAAGATCGGCGGCGGCACGCTGCGGTAGTAATAGTTTTGATCGCGCCCTTCCTCCCCTCGGGTCATCGACGCTAAATCCTTTTCGTTTTTCAGTCGTTTTAACTCTACGGTGAATTCGAAGGCGAAGGAAAACACGAGATCGCTTTTCATAACTTCGTACATGTCGTAAATAGCGACACTGGGGGAAGTTAAGACTTCGAAAAACTTTTTTTGAGTCAACATATGAAAATTCCTAAGATCCCTTTCTCTTACTCGAATCGACCTCGGAAAAATATCTATCGAGTCACGCCGCCGTTGGTCCGAAGAGCGTTTGAATATTTCGTACTTTACTCTATAACGCTCGCGCAATTTACGGTCAACGCCCAATTCCTCTTTGATCAAGGCGTAAAGAGTTATAAACGCGTTAGTCCGCTCAAATTCGCCGGCTCCGATATGGCCACTAACCGGTGGTAGGGGAGGGCTTTCATCGCCGTTTCCGAATAAGTGGTTCAGCAAACGAACTCTTTCGCTGTTTAACGCTCCCTCGCCTAAACCTTTTATCCAGTTACTGCCACTGGGCGATAAAAATAGTTGGTGGGACGCGTTATCGGAACGAATAATCTTTACGATGTTCATCGACGAATCCGAGAGACAATCTAATAATTTATATAATCGCGAGGGATCGTGAACCCCGTGCAGATATTTGGTGATAACATTTTCAATAAAATCGTCGGTCTCGTCGTCTTTATCATCGAACGAATTTTTTATCTCTCGTATTTTGCCGAGAATGTTGTTTATAACTGAACAGTAGAGAATAATCCTCTTCCTATCGTATTCTCGATGCTCGTTACAAACAAATTTGTTAAAATTCTCGTCGAGGCTTTTTATATAAATATTTTTCTTAAAATTCATCCTCGTTGGTAGTTTTAAGGGTATTAAAATTTAAAAATATATATATTTTTTTAATTATATTTACTGTAAAAAAGATCTGCTATACAATCGATGATATTTTTATTTACCTCGAAGAAAATGATGCTTTCGTGAAAAAAAAAATGATATAAAAATGCGGTGATATGAAAAGATTTTATCAATAATAATTTATATAAAAAAATGTATTTATAATTAAGGAGCCCAATAACCACCTCCCCGTTGATATTGATGATGATGACGACTCTTGGAAAGAAGAGGAGGAATAGCGGCGGGACTGGGCTGTCCGAATTTCGTTGGACGATCTGGTTGTGCTATTCTTTCTCCAAAATTCAGTAACTCCGCGTAATCTCTGATAGAAGAAACCGTGTGAGTGCTGATTTGGGGGTCTCCAGAAAATATTATTTGAAATTCGTTAGTTCCCAAATCGTAAGAAAGATTTAAAATGATCCCCAGGCTCTTTTGTCGTTTTAAATACTGGTATAACTCGAATCTAACTTCCATTGGATCGTATAGCTCGATGAATGGTTTTTCGTGTCTCGATATATAGCAATATTTACTTATGTAGTAAAATATGTCTCGCTCGAATCTAGTACGAAATTCTAAGAGAGCCGAATGGTCGGTGTCGTCGAATTCAGAAGCCCGAAAATATTTTGGCAGTTTTTTATTATTACATCGTCTTTCTAATTCAATGACGAAACGCTCCACACTTTTCTTAAAACATTCATCATCGTTCTTTTTCTCGATTGTATAATGATATAAAATTATTCCGAAGGAAGATTCGTCATACTCTTGGCAGCGTCGTTGTCTTTGGGCTATAGGAACGTAGGAATGCGCATCACGATTCATTTCCGAGTATTGTCCCTGATCGCGGTTCGGTAAGTGTTTTCTCTTGCTCGATGGTATTATTTTATCGACTTTAGAACTCGAATCGTAAGTCGCCTTATTTGATGAGTACGGTGTTTTTTCTTTTTCTAAGGGTATCAATACACCGATAGATGAATTTTGTTTAAAAGTGGAAGTGGTAGTATTAGTAGTAGTAGTAGTACTCGTAGTAGGAGCGGCAGTAATAATAGGATCGTTCGTAGATGTTACGGGGGTAGAACTTTTATTGCGTTGGAGCGTTTTCAAACGTTTAAGTTCTTCCTCCATTTTTAAAATCGAGTTCGATTTTTCGTTCAATTGTTTTTTCAGTTCAATAATATCCTTAGTGTTCTTTTCCACTTTCCTAGAATTATTGCGAGAATTATTTAAAGCTTTAAGCACTAAGGATTCATTATTATCGGAACAAGGTTCAAAGACGTTGGGGTTGTATTCCTGGGCGACGATCGGTCGCCGTTTGTCTAATACGCCGTTAATGTTATTTTGTTTTCCATTTTCATATTTTTTAACAATACCCAAATTTTTACTTTTTTTTTGATAGTTTAAAATCTCATCTTCCAATTTTTTCATTTTATCGTAAATATTTATTCTCCGGGTTCTTTTAACGTCCTCTCCGTGGCCCGCCTCTTCTTCTCCGTCCGACTGATTGACATTTAACGGCCTTATTTTCGAAAAATAACAATTGGTGTGGAATTCCATTCTTTTTGGCGTAACGAACAATCTGTATGAAAAAAAATAAAAGTTCGGTTTTATTAATTACGTAAAATAATTTATTTTCGGAGAATGATTTGAAATACAAAAATAATCATTTTATTACGAGAAACTCGGATCCCCCCCCCCTTACCTTATGTACGTGTAGGCGATAATGAAAAGGAAGAGCATGACAACGAGAGTGATGCTCTTCTTCTTTGGAACTCCCAGGATCCGATATAACTAACCACCGAGCTACCTCCGAGCTTTTCTGATATCGAATACGATTTTCTTCTCCTTTTATACTAACGCCTTAGTTTCTTCAAATTCGCAGGTGTTCAACTCGACGTATTAACTATAATTTTCATTATTATAAAATAAAATAAAAAAATGACCAAATATTATTTTCTTCTTGCCAAAACGTATTTTTTCCATAAGGCGCGTCCGAAAGAACGAACACGGTACAATATTTGTTTCTTTTGGAAAAATAATGATAATAATGCAATTTGCTCGTATAGAAATTAAGCGCGTGCGCGAGAGAAACACGGCGATTCTTTTCTTTATGAAATTTAATATTGTATAATAATTATTTATCTTATCTTATTCATTTAAAAATTAAATCGCGGGCGAAAAAAGTTATTATTCGGGCATATTTTAATGATGTAACTTGTTTCTTTTTGAAAAATGATATTTTTATTTATTAAAAAATTAAAGCGCGAGCGAAAGAAGTACTTAATCTGCGTAATTTAATGATGAATCATTATAAGAATTAATATATATATATATATATATATATATATATATATATATATATATATATATATATATATATATATATATATATATATATATATATATATATATATATATATATATATATATATATATATATATATATATATATATATATATATATACATATATCGCACGCGAATATCTCGTGCGTATTTTAATGATGAGTCATTTTTATAGGAAAAATGGTGTTATATTTGTTTATTTTTTAGAAAATCTTTTTATTTTTTTTTTGTAGCGCGCGCCTGCGTACGTGCATCTTAGATGATGAGTCATTTCAAGAACGTGGTGCAAAAACATTTCTTTTTTCTTGTTTTTATTATTATTATTGTTAATATTATTATATTATATTATTATTATTATTATTAATATTATTAATATTATTATTATTTTTATTATTATTATTATTATTATTATTATTATAATTATTATAATAATAATATTATTATTATATTATTATTATTATTATTATTATTATTATTATTATTATTATTATTATTATTATTATTATTATTATTATTATTATTATTATTATTATTACTATTTCGTTATTAAATTTTTACGACTTTTTTATACCAAAAAATGGGTAAAATAAATGATTTTCCTTCCATAATTTTTATAACCCAGAGCTAAATATAAACAAACGATAAACAACTTGTTTTGGGAAATAAAACGTACGAAATTCTATAAAAAAAATTATTAAACGTTGAAAACAAAATTAGTCTAGTGTCGCCTGAAACCATTAAACATTTTTCCTACGTAGGTCGTTAAATTGTCGTCCGAAAATTGTCGAGCTCGTTCTCCCATTAACATCTTAAGAACCAAACAAGGAGATCTCTTAATTGAAAGGAGGTTTCTTTTATCATTATAACGCTTTCTCAGAATTTCCAGCGCTCTCTCTCTTTCGCACATTTTTTTTAGCGAATCTATGAAAAGCTTTCCCTTTTCCTCTTCCACGAAGACTTTAACCCTCTCTTTCACTAAACGGTCTAAAACGCGTAGCCACGCGCGTTCTCTACTAAAAAATTCAACTTTTTCATCGTAGGTTGAAGAAAAATCGCTGATGATATCGGTTTCGTCCTCCAAATTCAAAAATGTTATGAAATTTGGAGTGGAAAACGAAGAGAATTTAACGTCTTCGTAAGGAATATAAATTTCGTCTCTTACGATTTGATCGACGAATATCAAATTAGTGTTCACCCCCAATTTCCATTTCATAATGGTTTCCGCACCAACACCCCTTTCCGCGATAGCTAAATCTTCGAACACTGGCGAAAAATTAAGCTCCACTAAATTGCGATTGTCGTTGACCTTCGAACAAATATGTAGGTTTTCATTGACGCGCGCATTTCCTAACAGCGTTATCGTATAAACCGAAACGGAATTACGGCCGTCCTTTCTATTTTTCGCGTTATACATCACTCCGCTAACGGGAACAAAAAAATACCTAACAGAGTCCCCTTCGCCTCGTTTAGAAACGTCGATAATCCGTCCCAGTTGCTCAGCATCAGCGGGTTTTCTTTTGCCGCTGCCGTCGTCATCATCGTTGCCATACCTTTCGAAATATTCGCAAATTTTAAAGCAGATAACTTTCGCGCTCTCGCCGCGATTATTTTTTTCCACGTCGTTTTCCGATATACGCCTCAGGATATCGATCACAGAATTAGGATTTTGTTTCGAGGGTGCTGCTACTGCTGCGGATGCGGTTGCGGGGGATGGGACGTTACTATTTCCGTCGAAAACGTCGAAAATTTCGGATAACGTTCGATAAAATATATCTCCTTCGGAAGAAGCCTCGTTCAAATCGACTATTTTCCCATACTTTAAATTTTGGATTAAGGTCTTATTCGCGGACGTTTCATCATCTTCTTTATTCGCGGAAGTGGTAATCATTACGGTGAGCGTGCTGAATATCAAATCGGAAAATTCGGGCGACTCTCCGCAACGTTGCTTCAAAATAGATTTACACCATCCGCAATAATCGTAGTTATCGATGGGCAGGTGTTTCAAAAATTCGCGCACCGACGACGAATCGTTACCGACGGATTCCGTTTCTTCGGCCGAGCTATCGCCGTTGGCCGTATTATCGTTAAAAATCTCGCTTTTCGACGAACCATTGGCGAATAGTTTTTCCTCTTTGGACGAAACGTTAGCGACGCCGCGCCTAAGAGGTTTTTTAGGCGCGTGCGCGGGTTTTTCGGAGGAGGATGCCATCGCTTATAAATAATTCTTTTTTTTTTTTAAGAAAGAACAAAGGTGATTTGAAAAAAAAGCTTTCAGAAAAAAATTATTTATTTATCATTGATTGCATTTTTTTGTTTTACCATAAAAAAAATTTATTCTTCTACCCGCGAAATATTATTGTTGGCGTCTAACACTTCGACTTCGAAATCCCACTGAGTAGAGGTCGAAAAAGACGAGGAAGAAGATGAAGATGGTGGAACTAATGTGAATGAGGAACGTGGCCAACGCGAAGAGGGTGACGAACTCGAAGACGACGATGACGACGGTGACGGTGACGACGACGACGATGACGACGATGTCGACGACGGCGGCGACCCCTCTTCGAAAGAGGGGGTGGTCGTTATTTCCGCGGATTCGTCTTTGGATAAGTTTTCTGTTGGCGATGATTCCTCAACATCTTTATTAAAAGCGGCTGCGTCTTCGGTTTTATCATCGAGACCAAATTCAATTTTCGCGTTGGATACATTTTGTTTTAATCTGTGAGCTACGCTCGCTGCGGTAAAAACGCTTTTAATGCTATGGCGTTGGGTCGAATCCTTTTCTTCATCATCATCATCATCTACGTTTGTCGCAGCAGCAACAGCTGCGGGCGTTTTCGCGGAAGCGATTTCGAGAGTGACGGGAACGGAGGTCGTTTGTGACGAATCTTCCTCTTCGATTGATTTTGAAAGAGATTCGATGGGATTCATTTTTCCGTATATTACGGTGGAAAAGATATAAAAGAATAAGAAAACCGTTAAAAAAAAAAAAATTAAAATTATTTTATTGTTGATTCGATTTGTCGGATACGATTTTTAATTTTTTCCTGTACTGGAAACAGAGGACAATAATTAAGACGAAACCGAAGAAAGATAGGCAGGTGATGAACGCTAAATTAATATTATTATTTATAATCTGGGTTTCGGAAACTTTAATTACGTCTTTGAAATTTGTGCCCAAAACGTCTTTACAATGTTTCCTCCAATCGTTCACGACAGTATGTTTCATTCGCGATATTATATTTTTATTATCGTGCGGGGCTTATTATGTATATGTATATATTTTTCTCTCTGTTTCTTTATTATGATATAAAAAAATCATAGAAACATATTTCGCAAATATTTAGTTATTGTTGCTTATAAAACTTTTCTTTCAAACAGTTTAAGTAGTAATGGTCTTCATTTTTCTCCGTTTCTCCGTCATCGTCCACCCGAGGTTTTTCCGCGTTCGAAAAAGAATTTGAAGTCAAAACTTCTTTCTCCGAATTAATGAGGTTATCATACAAATTATCTAAATAATTTCGTATCGGAACGTTGCCGAAACCGAATCTCGGTTTTGCGTCGTCGTCGCCACTCCTTTTAACATATTTCGAAGCGAAGAACGAATCCGCCTCGACGGCGGCTCTCCGCTTATTACTCGGGTTCTCCCCTAAATTTGGCGTTTTGGATAAGTACTCGTTGACCGTCGCAGAAAAATGACAAGAAGAAATCACGGCGAGACGCTCCCCGATAGGGTCTATTAGTTCATCGAAAAGATCCGAGTCGAAACGATCGATCGTCGCGACTATAGCTATTTCTAGAAACGAAATCAGCGTCGAGAATAATTTCAAAATCGATTTTAAGTTATCGTAAACTTTTTGAGCGAAACGAAATACTTTTAAAAACACCCGTTCGTCTTCCCTGTTTAAAAATTTAATTTCGTCGGTAGGATTTTTCTGCGGAAACAATACGTTTTTCAAATAGCTCTCTATTACGGGTAAAGATTTCCTAGTCGTCATTTCGTCTTCTAGATGGCGTCGTCGTGGAGTATTTTCCAAATACTTCGAAAATATTTTCGGGTCGAACCTGTGGCGGCAAAGGACGTCCGCTTTTTCTCTTAGGTCGTTCGTATTATCTTTAATTTTCAATTTCAGATTCCTCATGGATACGACCCAATATTTCGACCCCGATTTCCAATCGGAAAGAGACACGAAGGTACGGCTATCGTCGTGAAAGAAGATTGCGTCGTTACTTTTATTTTTAACCGTTTTTAATCGATGGCTGTTTGGCGTAAGCGCGTTTCGCGAAGTTTTATGATTGAAAATGTTGCTGAAAATGTTTTTGTTTTCTTTCGTGTCTATATAATGCATAAAAAAAATTAGGAAATCGTCTTCATCCCTGTCTGTCCTTATCGGGTGTAGTTCTCGATCTTCATCGTCGTATAAAATTAGATAAACCGTCTCTATAGGCTCGACGCTTACCTCTTCGTGATCCTCAATATCGCGACGACTTTCGGTTACCGAGGGTTTGTAAATTCCCATAATTTTTTTGAGGATATCGATAATCGGGGATTTATAAAAAAGTTTGTGCGTGAAACGGGAAAAATATTCGTTGGATTTTTTCAGGTTTACGATTTCGTCTTCGTCGTAAACGCCCTCTTTCGAGAATTCCTCCAGGAAGATAAAAACTTCATTTTCGAAATGTTGTCGATCGACGCCCGAAATTGTTTTTCTAACGGCGGCGGGGTTGTTACGTTCGGCGGCGTTTTCAAAGTTAGATGAGGGAGAAGAAAGAGACGAAGATAATTTCACGTAAAGATTGGTAGCGACGTCGTATATGTTGAACACCAATTTTTTCAACGCGCAGGGATCGGATTCGTATTCGCTCAATAGTTCGCATATATAATTGTTGTCAAACGTTTTAATGGATATTTCTAGCCCTTCGGAAACTGACGAAGAACAATAAGGCGTTCTGACGGAGCCGGTTGACGTTTTTTGAGCGGCTAGGGATTGAAATTTAGCGCTATCCAGAAGGTTGCTTCTGGCGAGTTCCAAAAGGTTACCCGAATTTAAAGACCGTTTAATTATTTTATAAACGGAGACGAATATTCCCGGCTGCCCGATTCCTAACACTTCGTGTTTAAGAATATTGAAGATAATCTTTTCCATCGCTTCGATTTGACTCTCGTCTAAATCGATTTTCAGGAACGAAATGCGCGATTTCTTGTTACCCCCGGAAACGTGTTGATAGCTTTTTTTCGTAAAATACTCAAGCAGTTGCCTCGATGAACAATTCAAAACGCTTTTATTTTCGGCATCTATCGACGAAGAAGAAGAAGAAGAAGAAGAAGAAGAAATTTTTACATTACCAAACTTTCGCAATAGCGACTTGAGCAAACAATCCTTGATATCGCTCAAACGGTTTCTTTCGTAATCTCTTTCGTACGGAGGAAGAAAACTTAATTTAGCGTCGTCTTTTAACGCGTTCCCCTCCTTCGTTCTCAAGACATTCGGGTGAATCAATTTGTTGATAATCCCTACACTGTCGTTTTGCTTAAGAATATCTTTGTTGAGAACTCTGGTGACGACAATTTCGAACAACTCTATCGTCATGGTCATGTTCTTGTGACCCCCGCATAAATCTATTATCGACAATAAAGGCGACAAGTAGAACAAGAAAATTTCGAACCGCAGTTCGTTCGAGAAATCGGTTTCGCTATCCATAAAATCCTCAAAGCAGTCTTTCCTACTCTCATCCGCTTTAAAAGAGCAAGATCCGAAATACTTTATGAGTATTTGGGTTAAACTTTGATTTTGAAATTGAGAATTATATCTGATCGTCTCGAAAGCGTTTTGAGCTTCTTCCAATAAATACGATCGGATATCGTTTTTTTTATTTTCGAGAATACCGTTAATCGCGGAAATGTAATAATTTTTTAAGTAATCCTTGTAGCGATTGTCGTCGTTTTTTTCGCCAATAATTTTCAATTTCTTTTCGTCGAAGATAGTCGCGAATATGTATCTCCCCAAAGCGCCACCGGCGTTATTCTTTATAGATCGTAAAAGAGTCGAAAAAAGTTTTTTTTCCACGTCGTGCAGAGTTATTAATTTGCTCTCTGTGATATTTCGTTCCTCCTCCTCCTCCTCCTCCTCCTCCTCTCCCCCTCCCACATCCTCAACGGCGGCGTTTTCATCATCAGCTCCACTTTCGTTGTCTAATTCTTCATATTCTACGCTCGGTAAAATTTCTTCATATTCTTCCATCTCACTCGCGCTCTGTTCCTCCTCCTCCTCCACCTTTTCTTCATCTTCCTCTTCTTCTTCGTTGCCGCTCCTTCTCGAATCTTCGACGACGATTTCGTGGCGATCGTCGTCGACGTTGTCTTCTCGTAAATTTTCCATGTTTTGAATATTTCAAAAATATTATTTTTTTTTTCTATCTATAATTTACACTTATTTATTTAGTTTTAATTTATTACGACCACGATTCGTCGATTAAAGCGGTATCGACACGACACCGATGACGTTCGCGCCAGCGTTTTTGAACAAGCTTACCGGATTAAACGTGTAGCAAAATAAAAAATTATCCCCCGATTTTAACTTTCGAATAATCTTCACGTTATCGAAATTCAATCCTCTTCCGTAAAACACCGGCACATCGACGATATCTCGGCTCAATTTGAACCAGCCAGTAAAATCCATGGCGGAATCAACGATGTTTAAAATTCGGTTTCCTCGTAAAAAATCATTAATTTTAAACGGACTTCTCATCTCGACAAATATGCATTTCCTTAATGATTTGGAATACAAAACCGGAATTAAAGAAAACGACCCGTTAACTCCTTTTCCCTCACCATCAACACTACGAAAGAAAGTTTCGTAATTCTTTTCGTTATTTCTCAAAAATTTACCGATGGAATTTCGTAGGTTTAAAAAGGATAACTCGAAACTATTTTTACACGAGACTAAGGTTTTCAAATACGAAGGAAAATGATGTTTCTGAACGTATCGAATATCTCTCTGCGGTAAGAAACCCCGTCGCCGCTGAGCCTGCTGTAGTAGTCTTTTCAACGCGCATCTTTGCCTTTTATCGAAGCGGGATAATACCATTTTGCCGTTGTTAAACAATAGATTCGAAAAGGCTCCTATAAATTTACCCACTCTTCCCTCCCCTTCGTCGCGGTAATCGTCCTCCAAATCCGAGTAAACCGATGAAATAAATTCGTCGTTAGCGATTTTTAATATCAAAAACGCTTCCACGCACGACTCGCACGCATTTTCCCAAATCAAATCGCAAACGACTTCGTATCTCTTATCTAACATCTCGACATCCTCGGTTTTTGCCGCCGATTGGCGAAAGGATAACTCCACGGGAGTTCTTTTCGCGGCAGCGGTGGTCCTCTCGCAGCGCGCGCAACTCTCCCACACGGAAAAAAGGATCCAGTTCGCTAGACGATAATGTTCCACCGCTTTCGCAAGAATCATATCAATCGGATATCGGATATTTATAGGAGTCCGTACGCAAATAAGAACCCTCAACCCTTTTCAACTATTTTCTTTCGTTCAGGATTTGCATTTCAAATAATTTTAGACCACGCGCCGTACGACGAATTCCGAAATCAAACGAGTTCGGTTTGCAAGACTCGCCAACACAGCCCGTTGCCGCAATAATGATACGATAACGATGCTGTAAAATTTAATCACGTATTCGTCGGTCGGTTGTTTTAATTCAAAATTTGTCGACATCTATTAGCGGTCCGTATAATTTTTTTTAGTTATTAGAACATAGAGGTATATCGACGTTAGATTTGGACTTGATTCGAGATTGAATTATTAATTAGATTGGATATAAGTATCCACCTCTAAAAACAAATTTATTAGATAGATAGAAAACTGAACTTTACTGGGGGTGGGGGTTAAAATAATTAAAAAATTATTATTATTATAATATAATTCACGAAAATCGATGAAGGCGAATTCGCGTTTAATATCAATGAAAGAGCAAAATTTAACGTAAATCGATAGGAAAATAATATTTTAATAAATTTCGACGGAGAGTATTGGATTTCAAGGAATATACAATGTCAGAAACTTTTTAAAAAAAATATCGGCCCTAAAGGATTAAGCCGACTCGTAATGAATGTGCTAAGGAAGGTTTTGATTTTAGTGAAATTCTAGAAAACGTGAAGTGTTGCGGACGAGTAAACATATACCTTACGAAAGCGAGATTATAATCCGTGAGTAATACACGATGATGATGGTGATTCGTCTGAATCTAATAAAACTTAACTAGAGACCATCGAGGGTCGTGTCAGCTCAATAACGACAACACATGATCCGAATATGAAAGCAACTGATACTTACAGCTAGTACAACATCGGAAACAGTATTGAAAAATATGTTTCGACACCTACAAATTCAATAAATAATCTTTCTAATATTGAATATAACATAAAATGAAAGAAGTTATTTCAAAATCATAACAAAAATTAAGAAAAGTTTGATGAAGAGAAAACATAGAGGTTTTTTTAAGTGTAATATCAGGATAGTAAGGATATAAGATAGCTAAGGTCATAAGCTTAGGGAAGGAACTAAATTTAGGCCCTGTAATATAATGATATACTATTATTCACACAGGGTGCGGTGGTATAAGTGTAGAGTCAGTAATCGAGAATAAGTGAAACTATACATATATACCTATTCATTAATGCATCAATTAATTGTATCTATGATCCTCAAAATCATTTAATTTGTAATAAGGTAAGATTATCTCGTATGGTGATATTATATATATAACAAAAATCGGCGAATAGACGAAATTTCATTATGTTCATAATTTCTTATATAAAAATACGTTTGGAGATGTTTTAAAAAGAAAAGCTATTAACGTAATCTCTTCATCGGGACAAAATAAAACGTCACTAAATAAATTTGAACATACTAATAGTTTAGTTAAGTAAATAATCATCAAATTTTGCTTTGAGCGAGAACATAAATATGATCAATATATTTAATTTTCATAATTATTATTTTTATTCTTATTTATATTTAGTATAAGGGGTTTAAAATGTTTAATAAAAGAACACAAGATTTTTAGGGGAGACTAAATTTGAAAAAAAAGAAAAAAAAAATGAAAATAATGATCAAATTTTGCTTTGGGTTATTTATCGAAATACTTTATTACTATTTTTAATTTTTTAATTTAGTTACCCCTGAAAATGTTTTTATTAAAGAAAACGAACGTGATTATAGGGTAGACTAAATTAAAAAAAATAATAATTCCCGTAATACAGAATAAATTTTGTTACTAATTAGAAAGAAACTCAGCTACATTAGATGAAAAAGGTGTCACAGACCAAATGATCTATATAGGTATTGTATATTTAACTAGCAACGATATATTGGTATGGATTTTGGGATAGATGTGCTATATACATAATATAGTAAAAATAGCAGAGTAAATATCTGAATTAATGGCCGACATAGTATAGATTTTATTAGAGAAAATGATTAGAAAGCGGATTCGGTTCATATTAAGTGGTTTTTTCTATTTTTTTTTTTTTTTTTTTTTTTAAAAAGCTAGTTATATTTGTTTAACGGGAAATAATTAAAATTATTTTAATTTTTTTAAATTAAAATAGTAAAGAAAAAAAAATTGACAAAACTTTAGAGGGGCGTCCCAGGCTGCAAACTTCCACGAATTTTTACAAGTTAGGGGCGTAGTTTGCTTGAAATAGTTTTTTCCATTTCTATCTTTGAGCGAATGTGTCTTGTTTTGGCTTCGTCGTCGTCTGCAAATATTAATTTGGTATGGCATATAGAAGTGAATTTTTTGTTTTTGTACAAAAAAGTACAAGACTACCAGAACAATAACAATATATAGAAAAATGAGAGTTACGACCATACAAGGGTTTAGCGTCTGAGGACGAGGATACTTGGCGTCAATCACAATAATCTTTTTTTACACCCAAAATCGACTGACATGGTCGAATAATTCGAGATGGAAAATAAGTGGAAAAAATTGCAAGATTTAGCTTTGAAAGCTATTTTCAAAACATCGTCCTTCCAAGTCGCGCTGAACTGCGATTTAATTATGAATTATTTTATCGAACAACACGGGGCGAAGGAATTAAAATTCAACCTGCTCTTTTCGCTATTTGATTCTGATAACGAGCAAAAAAACTCGGCGAACTTTTTAGACTTTCTCGATAATGCGACGCAAACTGCCTACAGTGCGACTGAATTAATAACCATGACGTTAACCAAGCATATGGTCACAGCATCAGCATCAGCATCAGCATCATCATCAACAGCATCAGCATCAGCATCAACAGCATCAGCAGCTGAATGTTTAGCGGATGGTGTTCCCGTGGCTGCTAAAACCGCTGCTGAAATTATTAGGAAGATGATTACCGCGTACAAAAACTTGAAATCTTTTAGATTTTCTTTGGATCAGTATGAAACCTTCATAAAATTAACCGATTTAATGATAGAAAAACAACATAAACCTTTATTTGGTATCAAAGAGCTAGAAATTGCTAACAAGGGTACTAACCCTCTCACCAACGACGACTTTCTCGAAATCATGAAAAATATTTCTACCTTGTTTCCAAATCTAATCGCATTAAAATTGATTTGCAAATGTTCCAAAAGGAAGTTAAAACACAATTTTGAAGAAATATTTAAGTTAGAAAACCCCCCTCTTATATTAAGCAAGTCAGCGAACGCTTTGATTAAGGAATCAGATATGGTATCCTTAAAGACGAATAAAACGATTGTCGAAATTGATTTTTCGAGTAAATTGCGGAAACGTTTTATTCCTCCATCTAAAGAATCTAAACGAACTTACTTGGAGTCATAACGGAATCCGAAAAATGTATGGAGGATCAGTCGATAGATACGTGTTTAACTTAAAAAAATTCGGAGTAACGTGTTAAACCATCAAACACCATTTACGCGTTGTTAGTACCGACCGATCGTTAATAGATACTTAGCTGTAAAAACAGGGGCTGAAAGCTTAGAAATTGAATTTTCGTTTGCTCAGGCGGGAAGAAGAAAATATTTTTCCCGATTCAGGGATAATATATAAATAGTATTTCTGTGATCGACAAGAAACTTGATGTCTAAGCGCGAAAGAATTTACTAATATTAGTGTTCGTGGGTTGAAATCGGAAAATAAAGAATAATCCGAAGGGAAATCAGGCGAAGGGTATATCGGATCGCCATTTGGAATTATTCACATCAACGCCTCGTTGGTGGGAAGAGCACAGAAGGAAGAAGAGATGAGAGAGAAGAAGAGAAGAAGTAAAAAAAAGAAAAGAAAGAGAGAAGAAGAAAGAAGAAAGAAGGAGAGAGAAGAGTAGAGTAGAGAAGAAAGGAATCTAGGGAGAAGAGAGAGATAAGTGTTTTATGTTGTGGGGGTGTGGGACTACGCAACGTAGCTGCGGTTGTTTGAACATAACAAGAAATTTCGGATAAGAGATCCGTAGAGAGTGAGTGACAATTATGATTTTTTGGAGACTAGAATATAGACATAATGAACTACAGTGATAAGGGAGAACGTAATAATAAGTACGGCCAAAACTTTCTGTGTCTCGCCAGCAAAGGTAAATACAGCAGCTGGTACGCTCATCTTGGTCTCATGAGAAGCTGGGCGTTTGGACAGACAGGCGAAGTGGGTTATACGCATAAGTGTAATTTCAGAACGAAGAAGTGTTATTCATAGGCTAGAAAAGGAATAAATTGAAAAAAAAAATGTCGCATCCTGGGTATCAATAGGAATTGGTTAAGACAATCGGAGAATTACACGGATATTAGACAAGAGTGAGAGATAGTTCACTGGAACTCGAATTTAACGAACGTTTTATTGTTCAATTTAACGCCCTAACTTGAAGAAATGGAAAGGTTCGCTGGCGCTTTTCTCCATTGCTACTGTTCCAAACTGAGGTGCCGTGGTTTTGAGATTGGTCTTAGAACCAGAGAGACCAAATAACAGTGGTACATAATAAGATACGATACATAAATTGCGGCTTGATGTGAATAAGGAGGTCTCAAGGCTCTTTCTTCGAATTCTTGCACTCACTTAGAAGAGACATGACGAGAACAATAAACGTGATCTTTGAAATTTCGTGTTTTTCCAAATAACTTAGTTGTAAATCGCACAAATAATAGATAAGAACTGAATGCATCTTTGACCAAGTTCAATGAGGACCGGCCCATTTTTAAAATAAATTTATACGGTGGAATTAACAGATCGCTTTTTAGTTGTCTTCTAATGAATCGTATATTTGTAGTTCTCTCCATTTCTCGAAAAGGATCGTTAGGTATTCTTTCGCTTGTTCCAATGTTCTGCGATTATATCGATGCCGTTTGGACGAGAAAGTTTAAATGAACGCTTTTAAGGGGTATATTGACCACGTTCCTATCGAAAAAGGACTAGAAGGACTTTAAATTTCTGATAGAACTACTGTTACTAGAGTAGAAACGACGTAATACATATTTTATGGGACGGTTAAAATTTGCCCTTTATAGGTTGCATATACGCCACAGAATAATGAATCAAACAACAGCAAGCATATTGAGCGTAAACTTAGTGGTGAACACTTTGAAACGCAGACGATTTTGCGGAAGTTCCAATTAATTCGGCTGCAACTAAAAATACAGGCATAATTATCCAGATTTAGTCGGATTCTCAGAATCAATTTGAATCAAATACGATTTGAAAAACCGACAGTGAGAAAGGGAACAATAATTTATGGCGATTCATTATGGTTAACGCAGATGAATAGTTTATCTTTTACTCAGACACGTAGTGCTAATGGTCATTTTTTTTGAAAAACTCTTTAACCAATTTCCTCGGCTTATCTTTAGTCCAAAAATGTTTCATTTGAATTCTTCCGCTTTTATTGAGGGATGACTATCACGGAATCCTTTGGTTCTAAGGAGCCTTTGAAGCTGTTTGGCACGTATACGCATGAAGAAGCAATACTACCCAAAATTTGTAATGTTCACTCAATATTTTAATTTGGTTTTTTGCACAAATAACATTTTTTTTATTATTATCTTTTTTCACTTTCAAACCGTGTTGTTTGTTTTTTTTTAATAACTGTGGATCATGGTCTGGAAGCACCTGTTTTTGTGACCCGAAATGTCTTGAGAAGGTAAAAGAAGAAAAATCGATCACATTTAATTTGTCTCAAATAAATTTTATTTTGAAAATTGAGCTAAAACTTAAATTTGCGTTTTTACACCCGCTAAAGCAGTTGTAGTTTGACAATTAAGTAAATTTACTGAGAGACTCGGGTTTTGTTATGTCGTGATTCCAGAACAATTTTAGGACCGAAATTGATTGGAAAAGGATGAAATGATTTCTTTTTCGCCGTCGATTTCGGTGACAGTCATTATCACCCCTGTTCTCTCAATAATGTACGGCTCTTTTTATGGATCAATCCTGGTTAAATCACGGTCGCGATTCCATTATAGCTATTTAGCAGGCTATTTCATATTACGTCTCAAAAGAAAAGAACGGGGGCATAGTCGATTGAGCAGAGGGTATGCATTCGAAATAAACAATATTTGGCTTTCGACAGCTTTTCGGCCTTTTAACTTCTCATTTTCCTCTACTCCCGAAGAATTCTGAAGCCAATAATACTTTCTTAGCGCGCGTATGGACACGCTCCTGGTTCTTTTTATTATTTTTATCTGTGAAAAAAATTTCAATAGTCGCCTCCTCTTCGTCACCGAGGAGGTTTTGAACTTTGTTGAGTACAACATTAACTCTAATATTCTTCATTCCTGAAATTATCAAGAACTTGGAAACACAGGCATTCGTCGTAAGAATATAACGAAATCACATCGCGAGTGTAATCATCTTCAACCTCATCCGCCGACAGAAAATTCACACGTCAGAATTTTGTGCGCTATAAGAAATGTTTTCCTTCTCGTGGTTTTGCTAAAACGTCATATGCATTGGTGCAGCCAACGAAAGTCCGCACGAGTGAAAGTAACATTTTCATAAGAAATAGCTCGCAGGTATGAATAGAATATTAACATCATAGACTCGAGTACATCGTCTTATTCATTATTATTAAATCGATATTGGATGTTGCGTTTTTGCAAACAATTCTAACGCTCTAACCTGTACCTCTGCTTTATATCCAATGTTGTATTTATAGTACTGTGAAAAATAATAATAATTCGAGTTTTCCTTATAATATAATTTATGTATATTATTAATATTTGTAAAAATTAAAAAATTTCCCTATGAATATTGTATATATTCGAGCTCAGTTAGCTTCAGATACTCAATACTGTACGTATAGTAAAATTATAGACTCCAAGTCATATCTATTTAATATAATGACGTAATATATATATACCGCTATAATATATATATATACTTTATAAATGAAATCAATTTATTTAAAAAGAGGCAGATTAATCTTTGACCTCGCACTTCAATACATTTCTTTAAAATATACGACGAATATTGGCATAGATACAACGAATGCTAATCGAAAGAACGACTTACTTAAAAATAAAAATAATTGTAAACCAGACAAATAAAAGATGCATACTCGTCCTAGAGGTTTATTTTTAAGCTTAGGAATATATTCGCATTTGTCCCGAACGCCCAATTTTTTTTTGAAAGTCATCGAGACTTGTCAAAAATTTTTGAAGCTATCGAGAATTTAGACATTGAAGTTACGACAAATACAAAATCGGGATAGACGAAATTTCATTATGTTCATAATTTCTTATATAAAAATACGTTTGGAGATGTTTTAAAAAGAAAAGCTATTAACGTAATCTCTTCATCGGGACAAAATAAAACGTCACTAAATAAATTTGAACATACTAATAGTTTAGTTAAGTAAATAATCATCAAATTTTGCTTTGAGCGAGAATCATAAATTTATCAATATATATATTTTATTATTATTATTATTTTTTTTATTTAGTTAGGGGTTTAAAATGTTTTATAAAAGAACACAAGATTTTTAGGGGAGACTAAATTGAAAAAAAAGAAAAAAAAAATGTAAATAATGATCAAATTTTGCTTCTCGATATTTATCGAAATACTTTATTACTATTTTTAATTTTTTAATTTAGTTACCCCTGAAAATGTTTTTATTAAAGAAAACGAACGTGATTATAGGGTAGACTAAATTAAAAAAAATAATAATTCCCTATAAAGAAATAATTTGTTAATAAATTAGAATTTGAAACTCAGCTACCGAATGACTATTTCCATTACAATCGACTTTGCAAATATTTATTTCGGCGCAGGCTATCATCGTGATCTGAAAGAGAAATTATTATAGATCGTTGATTTTTTTTCTTACCTATAAATACGTAAGTAAGGAACTATCAAACGAAAACATCTTACCTTTTTTCAAAGCAAAATCAGCAGCAACAGCTGTGAGCTATAACGTTCTCGCTGACGATGCGCAATTTCTATAAATCGTCATAAGGGGTGGGTGGGGTGTTGTGGGGTGGGGTGGGTTAAAAATTTAACTATAAAACTGGTGCTTCCGCACTCCTGAATATCAGTCTCGGTCGAGGCGACGCGAGAAAAGGTGCGATGGAAGGAAGCTTTCATCGAGCTACTTTTCATCGATTTAATGTAATAGTGTTTTTATCTCATTTTTTTGTTTGTTAGTTATTCTATTTTTAATATCCTCTTCTTTATTTTCCAGTAAAACAAATATGAAAAAAAATAACATTAATCTAATTGATGCATATAACATTCAATGTGACGAAAGGACAAATAATAATAATAATAATAATGATAATAATAATAATAATAATAATCAGAGTGCTTGTGATGATGAAAATAAACAGCGAAAACAAGTAAAGGCGAAATAACAAAAATGTCGTGTTCAGAAACAAGAAAATTCAGGTAAAAAGATTCTACTATTTCTTGAACATTGAGAAGACACCAGCAAGAAAATGATACGTAATAAACAGAGGAGTTTTTAGTTAAAAAATGTCTTCCCGAACAAAATCTATCTCCTTACCACGTTTATGATAGAATCAGAAAAAGTATTCAACATCCAAAATAAGGCGGAGATGGATCGTATCTACGTCGGAATATCAAACTGTAGAAAGAAATGTGTTATTTTTCAAACTAAAGAAAAGAAAGATAGACAAGGAAGTTAATTTATACTAAGCAAATTGGAAAATAGCTTATATCATCTCAAAATCACGATTCGTTCTACGAGCGACCCCAAAAACAAAGGAAAATTCTACGAGGGCCTCTCAAGATCTATTTACGCAATCTCAATAAATTGGACTCACGCCCTGGAAAGAGATTCGTATTGAGAGCAGAAGTATGAAAATGTAAGGTGAAAGCCCTTCTTTTATTTTCATTCATCTGGCACTAGAATTTCACGGGAAGTTTTATAATGTGTAGAGGATGAGCGATAGAAAGATAAGAGAATCGCAAAACCACGTTGTCACGAGACGCGGTTCTGGAGAGAGAAGTTAGAGGGAAGGGCTTCGAAATTTCCAAGTCGCGCAATCTTTGTCATGATAGTACGGCAGACTACCACCAACGATAGAGGAGAGAAAGAATTAACATTTGCAGTCTCCTTCAGATTCACCCCAATAAATAACATAGAAAAAATATTACACGAAAAATTATTTAGCTCAGCGAGAATAGAGATACTGAAGCGTGGGAGGATGGTGATTATCATAAGCAACTTGGGCATGACAAGTTCTTACTCACGATTGTCATCTGTTCGCAGAGATACAGTAGACGGAGAGAGATTGTTTATTTCTCACCGAGACCCCTTCCCCCTCGGTACTAAAAAGGGGGAGGGATACAAACAAGAAAAAATCAAGAAGAACGGTGGTCTGACCCTCGAAGCAGGGGAATATTCAGTCATAGCACACGGCCAATAAAGAATAATGATCCTATGTTCAATACGAAGAAGAACATGCGAGCCCTATCGGCCGAGTAGCATCTCAAAGACATCCTACCGAAAGTCGCTATAAAACGCAACTTGCTAAAACCTCTATCCGAAAATAGACATACGATGAAACACACAGCTACACTGGCAAACGACTGTAGATTCTCTATCGTCTTCAATTCATCAGAACAGCTCGAGCAGTCGTGATACAATGCAACCGTGATAGGATATGACTACCAAATGATATGTTGAGGATACTCATTTCGCATATTTCACAGATGTCAGGCAGAGAGAAGATAGACTCAAAGATACTTAAAGTAGAAAAAAAGCAAATAATCAAGTTTAATGAAGAGGCTATAATTATCTAGTCTTAACTTGACAATGAAATTCACTAGTATAGCAGGAGGAAGACAATAATGAATGAATCTATTCCCAAAAATTAGATAATTATATTAGTCCATAAATCATATAAGCTGAAGGACCAAGAATAGAGATAAATAATTATCAATCACTAATTAGATCAATAACTAATATAATAATAGATGATTGAATTAGTAGAAAGAAAAAATGATTAGATACCACTACAACCAATAATAAATAATAATCGTAACTTAATTGAAATTAGACGAATAAAAAATTAAGTAACTTAATATTGAATAATTGTCTTACTAAGTCAGAATCAGTGATAGTTTAATATCCTCATAAATATTTATTATGTGGTATAATAATTATATATATCACAATCTCTAAATATAAGTATGAATTGCAATTTATTATATTCAATAATAATAATACATATTTTAATTATACTTGACAACAGTCAATATTAATAAGTAAGTAATATTAATAAGAATAACTAATAATATTATAGATGGAATGATTAAATGAACTAAATATATATGATTACAGAATATGTTAATAATATTATAAACTATAATAACTTAAGACAATATAATAATCTAATATAAGAATATATTATATATAATAATAACATATATAATAATAATTAATAACAAATAAGATAATTGCTATTAGATAAATATAATAATAAAGTAATAATATAATTATCTCTATAAAAAATAATAAATATATAAAATAATAATAAATTAATAATAATATAATTATAATTAATAATTAAAAATGATTTGATATACCTTAATTATTTTTTTAATTGATCTTAAAGGGAACAATGCATGCTTATATATATTATAATGACAGTATGGGAATAAATAATAATTACAATTCAATGTATCGCCACTACGACATGAGTCTGTACTAATGATGAAATATTTAAACAATTAAATACATAAAATGCTATATGACAAATAAGTCGTATAATATAAAAATTAATAAAAGCACGATACATTATAAACATGTGCAAAATATATCAAATATTAAAGAATTTTCATATCCCAAGGCTATACATAATAAGTTGACTCGTTCCGATATATTATATTTTTAAGATATGAAATTAATATGTAAGAAAATATATATATTCATATTTCTAAATGATAATTATATGAATGTTGGATAAGGCGAGAAAGCAATTGTCTAGATTCAAAATCATTGTTCGCGTGGTCGACGGCTAATAGTCTATAAGGGAGGTGATATACTGAATTAATAATAGAAAATACCAGATATTCATGTTGAAACTAGAAGGACGAGTTTGACGAGTGAAGCGCCGTATAGACAAAGCCAAGCGCTGACATACGAGTGAGGGTATTTGTTCAACTCTGAAACAATCAACGATTGAAATAGGGACCCTTTCTTGAATTATACAGATGTAATTTGAGAGAGAACTTTATAATATCGACAGTCTAAACGAATCTCGCATGCAAGGGGAGCAGTTATATACGAAACGCAGAAAGTTATGAAATTGTCGAAAGAGAACTCTGTTATTGTCGATGGATGATAGCTCTGAATATATTTAGAATTATTCTGCGATAGAAAAAATAATAATTAGAATGTTATTCGATTTAACCTTATGGCAAACAGTTCATTCCAAACATAACTCAATTGCAGGGAACGCAACAGCACTAAAGGATAGAGCCCGGAAAAGATTCTATATTCAATATAGTTCGTGGCACCTTGTCGCTTATATCCACAATTTTTTCACGCTGCATCAGAGTTCTGCAATTCTAGCGAAAAGATTACTGTATTTCTAACCAACTGTTTTGTCACAGAGAGTATTATTGTTAGCTATTAGTTTTTGTACTATGAAAGTGAAAATAAATATTAATATCAATGTTTTGATTTGACAGGAACCTCTCTTGACTTTGTATGTTCTTCATAAAGTAAATAAATGTTTGGTTTTGAATAAGTGAATTAACTAATCTATATTCTAGCCTGCTTTTTTGATATGAATATATTACAACACCCAAACTAAAAATAACAGAAATTCAGCAAAGAATTGTTCAAACTAAGTAGTAAACACCTGAAATAACCATACTCTTTAGAAGAGGAGAAGAAAAAAGAGAATGATTACATAATCTCTCAAATAACCCTCCAGGGACAGACATGGAATATATGGGTTCTCAAGATAATGGGAGATTGTTATCAAAAAACGTCCATACTCTGAATCGGAGTTCCTTTGGTGAGAAAAGACAACATTTAGTTTACAGCTCTAGTATCAATGCGTGTTATTATTAAAAGCTAAGTCATGTATAGAGACTGCCCCTTTTAAATTTGCAAAAAAGACCAAATAAATAGATGATGCCATAGATTGAAAAAGAAAGGGATGTAATATCCATTTATAATATCTCTTCGGGACGTATGTGTGTAAGTAAATATTGAAACTCAGAGGTTGACTAGAATTCTATCGCTTTTCTCATAAATATTTCTATGGTTTTGTTCGGAACAGTTTTATTATTCATGTAAAAATTAAATAAAATGTTTGAGAAATATTTTTATTTATTTATTACTCGGTCATGAATTCATTGCGCATATAGTATATTTACTTTATTAAATAAAATAAAAATAACAATGTTGTCCTTATGGTTTGTGCGTTAGGATTAAAGAAGACTTTGATAAGTGAAAGTGCTTGTAATACTACCGCCTCACGGATAAATAAACAGCAATACCTCCGAGGTTATGGAATGACTCAGTATCATAAAAGGGAAAGTAACAAACTTATTTAATGAACATTGTCAATTATTATGCAATTTCAACTGAACACGCATTGAATCACATATTTGTATTGTCTATCTTTGATCATATTTGCTCACATTGTTTATCACCCAACAGCTAATCTTTATACAAGATTCACTCTTTACTCATCACCAAAATTGTGTTTGATCTTTTCGTTCAGACTCTTTTTCAAGATTTTACTCATATGCATTATATGTTATTATAATCTGCCAGAAGGTAAGGTGAACAGAGGATATAATGAACACAGTAAATTAACCCCTTGATGGACAATGAATATATGAGTTGTCCACATTCTTCTCGGCAGACTTCAGTAATCACTAAAGTATATGATCTCTATATCATTAAGAATTATTAGATAACTAAGGCCTTGTATGCAACTAACCCTGACGTGTTGTAACATAAAGAAACCCTGCACATCCTGTGTCATATAAGGTCGAACACTACCTTCATGTGTACCTTATGTAGACAGGATAGTATTAATACTCATAATATTTGAAAATAACAGTTATCTAAAACGAGTCTCCTATAGTAATGTCATAATTTGTATTAATAGATAGAACAGCAACCTAACCACTCACAATAAGGACGGTTTGCCAATAGATTTATTGAATGGTGAGATCTAAAGGTAATTCCAACACGTGGAACAAAGTAAAAACTGGAATCTGGATTGGGCCATCGATAATAGTGTCAGAGGTAACATGGCTCCTAAGCATGTCCGTCAGTATCAAAACAATAATGTAAATCAAATAAAAGACTAATTTATTATTAATGAATAATAATTCATTTACTAACAAATAGCCCCAGATATGGATAAGATTATTATTAAAGTTATTGATATCATAAATTTTAATAAATATAATTAATAGCAATTCTGGTGTTTAACTGAAGACAAATGCCACACCTATTAATATAAGCTCGCACCGATATAACGCATTATCACAATTTGATAAACTAGTGCTTGAGATAATCTTCGAGGTTGAGGATCATAATATAATTAGAAGGATTATTAAAGATATGATTGTAATCATATATCTACAAATCGTGTTATTACATATATTTATATGAATATTTTATATTTTATTATTTAGTTTATTTATGTATTCGTTATATTTATTTGTGAGTATATATATACCTTATCCTCATAGTGAATATATATAGAGTAATTCCAGCTAGGTGATTAGAGCGGTCTTAGTTGAACAATATTATTAGAATTCTCTAAATAGTACTCGGTCCATAAAGGTTTCGCACAAGTTTCATAATAAAATATCTACATTTTTACTTAAGATATATTTCTTAAATTCGTACATCTTTTACGGATTGCTTTCGTGCGTGTGTCGCCAATTGTCTGAATCCTCGGCGGTGCGTTCTGATTGATATGTTTTTAGTTTTCTTGGCAAAACTTCTACATGTTGCACACTTGCACTCTTCCCAGCTTCTTCTTCATTTTCCAAGATGATTATAAATATTTCATTAAGGTATTTTCTGCGAAAACACATGAGAGATTTTATCTTATTATGAGAAACTTTTAACTAAACAGCAACATATATACCGATTGATTAAAAATTATTATACACTAAATTTATCAAGTAACCCGTTTTAGGGATATACTAATGAGTATAGCAACTACGACATTCCTTGATCATCCAATCAAAATATAATTAATAATAATAATAATAATGATAATAAATATTTTAATTAATCAAATTCTAAAACTGAATATAATATGATAATATAATATAATATATAACAGTAAATCAACTAAAATAATAATATAATAATAGAGAAAATGATTATGTATTATAAATAAATAAATACGAAGAATATAATATATTTTACTATCTATCTTTATTTAACGATACAATAATTAAATCCTGACCCTATGAATAGATAATAAGATAATTGCATGAACCTAGAATAAATTACTGCACATAATAATAAATAATAATATAAAATAATATATCCAAAATTTAAATTATAAAATATAATATAATAATAATAATATAAATTAATCTATATAATATAAATAAATAATTAATTAAGTAATTATGACAGAAAAAATACAATTAACTATGAGTAAAAATAAGATTTTGCTGATTTATAAATTTTTTTTGCATATATTATATCCTTCAAGTCTTTTTATATATATATTACCAATAGAGAATTACATAATAAATATAATAAGCATAAATTAAGAAATAAAATAATAGAGATTATATAGAATCAAAAGACTCAATATAAAAATTAATTATTGATAATAACTTTTTTTAGGTCCCATTGTAAATATTGATAATAGAATATAATATATAAAT
Organism: Trachelipus rathkii; assembly: GCA_015478945.1. Taxonomy (NCBI): domain Eukaryota; kingdom Metazoa; phylum Arthropoda; class Malacostraca; order Isopoda; family Trachelipodidae; genus Trachelipus; species Trachelipus rathkii. Next base: position 27,463 of record JABUQX010103162.1, on the reverse strand, counting down.
AATAACAATAGTAATTAAAAGTATTTTAAAATTTTATATTCTTGCATATAAATATATGTAATTTGAATCCATATATTTATATATAAGAGATAGTAATGAATAACAAATAATAAAATAAAATACAAACATACGATAAAATTTCTTTTTCTGTTTAATTAATTCTAAATGAGACTATGTGGCATACAAAATATTTTATCAATGGATATTATGTTACGTAGTATAACACTGGTCGATTATAAAATTCTGATTACGAATTAACCTGCAGAGCAGGAAAGATTCAAGGATAAATAATATTTCTAAACCTCCCAGGAGAGTGACGCTGGAACCTGAAAAGTTAGTAAGCAATAATTACAATTTTTCGATCAATCTGTTATCCGCCGAGACTATACAGAAGATATTGGTGAATGCACTAGGTCTCGAGTGTCCGAAATGCAGGGACTAAAGAATAATAAGTTGGACAACAACATGGTCTCGATGAAAACTATAGGTTTCTTACGAAAATTATAGAAATGTGCCTAGCATTAATTACGAGAGTAAGTTGGTCAGGTACTCGCATCGTTAATTCATCCTATTCCTTACGAAGAACCTTGTTGTATATGAACTAATCATACTATGGACCTCTAAAATCAAGATCATGAGTGCTCATCAGCTGCGCTATAACATGGTCCTGGGCCTAAAGGTCATATAGGTAGAGTCGACTCCCCGGAACGTATAATATTCTAAAAGGAAAAGAGAGAAACTACTGATTCGAAAGGAAATATTTAGATTGGTCTGGCTGATGTCAAAAAAGCCGAGAAATTGTGAAAGGAAAGAGAACGAGAGCCCTGGAGGAACGAGAAAGCTCAAACCTCAATGAAAAGAGGAAATTGGGAAAACGAAGTTGAGCACGCATGACAGTATGAGCTCGAAAGGAAATGCTCAGAAGCCATGGAAAGAGGAAGACGATAGAAAGCTTGCGGTTTAAAATGAACCAATGCGAGTTCATAGTAGCCGGAGACCGGAAATCGCGGAACTTCGAAGTAAAAAGCAAAAGACGGCCCCAATCGATCTCAGTTAGTTCTACTCGCAGTATTTCAAGATTCAGATATCCCATCGAACCAACGTTAATGAGTAATCAACGATGTGATGGCCCCGTCTATAAGATTATAGATCAATGGGATGATATGCGATGCTTACCATCTCGAACTTCTGAAGAGTCATATGTCGTCGAGCATAATCTAATATTAAAAGGATCGCCTAGTTGAATGGCCTCTCTATTTCAGTGCGCTTCTAACTGGAGAATTGCTCTGTCAGTATAACATATATGAACAATAAGTTATGCCGTCCAACTCAAGCAAATGCATTTGTCCTAGCTTTAAAAAGAAGCCCCGAACTCAACTCATATGGTTTATCTTATTGCTGAGGAAGGTGTATCCGGCGCATATCAAGATGTATAGTTAAGTCTCCAACGCTCAAAGCAGAATAGAAGAAGTGCATAGTATTTGACAAACTAAGAATTTAGGACATTATACGAATCAGATTTACTATATCAGCAGTCGCGTAACGATGGGAGCCAGTCAGAGATTTAGACACAAGAGTTATTTCGAGTTTTTACACCGCGCGCTAGAATGGGAGTCGATCATCAACCGTACATATCTCCTCACATGTTGCGCCCAAGCTTCCAGTCTGTTCATTCCGAACACCGAGGACCGTTATCACCAAAGGAATTAAAAATATTATGGACTTTTTGTGACGCGTGCGGGATGGAACGCGTCGGTCAAGTTCGAAGGACAGTTGTAGATTTGGACAAAGAAAGGACTGAACTCATCTGTGCAATTCTGGTAGTAACGAGGAGAGTTAAACATTATTTTATTAGAAAAATCCCCATCCAATAGCGCCATCACACAAGCTGAGTGTTGTCTCGGAACTCTCGCCAACAAAGTTAAATTGGGCCTTGATTCAGAATATGCCTGCTTAAAATATTCGGGTTCAGCAGATAGGCCAAAAAACGGAATAACAAAAGATTTTCACCGTAGACAAAATTTTGATAATAAAATTCTTTTATATTCTGTGATAACAAATAGGCGGCGACGCAGCAAAGATGCTATGAACACACACCAGCGAAACTTATTGCTACACAAGCTGTCATGTTACCATTGAATTAAGTCTGTTTATATCGAGGAAAGCATAGTTGCAGCGGCCAGCCAAATTGTGGAAGATAAATTTGAAGCTTGTTGGAGTAAAATGTTAACAGGATAGTTCATTGCATGTCAATGGGTAAGTCAATCCCCGTTACCAGAAATGGTCTATTATTTGTCAGCTCCATCTTAGATCTCACACGAAATCAACATAGCATCTCTCATAATGAAACTGAGTACGTTTATGTGTCTTAGACTGATTTATCAGAAAGAGTTATAATTAGGAATTATACCGTACTAATTTTTCTGATAGCTAGGTTTTGTATGTCGATAGTATGCGAAAAGAACGCTGTTGTGAAAGACCTCAATGCAGTTGAATGTACGGGAAAATCTAGAACACAGATATTACATAAGAACAACTGAGGGTCAGACATAAGACAACAACAACGCATTAGGGACACTGCACATCAGATACAAGAGCTCAGGAGTCGCATAACCTCTTGTTCTATATATTAATAAAATACTATGTATATATACAAGTTTGACACGTTCAAGCCTAAACTGTGTGCTTTTATGCTATTACGTCTACACAAATATTTAACTCTGAATCTGACCTTTAATTTAATTATATAGTCCTAATTTATGAGACCGAGGTGATTGAAACAGGTTATATTAATGAACATAATTCATCAGAAATTATGTAATTAGCTGAACAATTTTGGAACTAAACATAAAAAGTGTACCAAAGAACTTAAATGTAGTGATATGTCTTTTGAAAATGTTAAAATTCGATTTTACGATTATAATTCCAACCGAAAAATGCCTTACGAGTGACTAATAATGTTCATTTTTCCTTAACTAATTATTACCAGTCATATCATATTTATAGATACAATTGCTGCGAGGACTTTTCCATGTATTACAGAAATAACCTGCAATGTTACTTATTTGCACATTTAAGCATTCTTAATGATGCATTTGAATCCTTGACTATTAAATTAATTATTTAAAGTACGATTTATTTATAGGATGTACTTACAGAGTAATCGGGAGTCTTGTTGACTTTGATGAATATTTCTCTCAATTATTTCCCGATAGATTAAACTTGCAATGTGAATTCACAAGAGTAAAATAAATAACATTTTGCTAAGGAATTCGAAAATATATTCTTATCCAGAAATCTTCAGCAGTTAAGTCTGACACATTATTGAACCCTATACAGAACAATATACCTTTTAATTCTTGTAATTTTGTTTTCAAGGGCTCATAATTATATCATTTTTCTACGTGCTTCTCAGTGACTTACGCGATTGGCGGAGATTCGAAAACAGATGTTAGGTTTAGAAGAATTAAAGAGCAAACACTTAATATTTTAAAAAAAGTTAATTTATTTATACTCCTTCAAACAATTTAGAAATCAACTTGCTTCTACATTGAAACTAATTTAAATTCTATTAGTTAATTAAAATTAATAAAAAAAGTCTTTTTATTTTCGAGAATGCCATCACATACTTCAACTGCAACTGAGGCAAGATGGTAGTGATGTTTAAAGGAGATTTCTTAATATTAAATCCAAAAAATTATGAGTATTTGCATTCTCATTTATTATTATTTTTAATTTCTTTTAGGAAAATATTTTTTCTAAGCAGACATATAACTTACAGGGCTGACAAGTAAAATGGTAAATCTCACTTGAACTTCAACTAGAATTAAAATTAAGAAGGGATCTGTAATTATCTACATTCTTATCAGTAAACATTATGTATTATTTTTTAATACAAACTTTTAAATAGAATATGATAACAAACTTACTATAAATGTTTTCTAAGATATAAATATAAAAATAGAAAGAATGTTTTAATTTATTTTCCTTTACATACCTCTTTTTCCTTTTTTTAAATTATTAGCTAATATATCATTAGAATATACACCTTTGGTGATATAAGCTTTAAACTGAAAGTTTATTACAATTAAACTACAGTCTAGAGCTTCTTTCATCAGTTAGGCCATAATTTTGATTACGGTACTATTAACTTAGCCTAAATAAATTTACTATTTTGTAGCATAATTTAATACTAGTACCTTAACTATTAATAATTTTCCCCAACCAATAAATGAAATTCCAAATTCATTTAAATACTGAGGTTTTTGTTGCGACTACGGCCATCGAACGCATGTTACTGGCTAGTCAAACAAACTTAATTTCTCATTTTAAGCATAAATTGCTTTTAATATATTGCTCTTATTATTATTTATCAATCATTAATACATTACTAGTAAACACTATCCACCGGTTTTTACGGTAATTTTTCATCATCGTCAAAAATACCATAAAACACCCCATAAAACACTTAGATAGTTATTTAAATGATTAATATCAATTTCGTAATACTTATAATTGCTTTATTATTTCAAAAATTCATATTCTAACAGAGTCAGAGACCGTACTGCAGCTAACGAAAACGACTGACATTTATTTATTTATATACTAATGCAATTTTTCGATACGAAAATAGAAACTTTTTCTTGACAAAATCTAAGTTTTTGAAATAACTTTTCTTATGTATTTTTTAAGTTATAAATAATACCAAACTCAACAAAAATTGAACATATACTTCTTGGAAATAATATTTAAAATAAACTGAATTAACTAATAAAGAAATATAAAAGTGTCTTACCTTATAAATAATTACGGCAACTTTAATATGCTTAGGACCTACCAATTTATTACCCAAAACAGTACCTGGCCAGGCTCTACGTTTTAATAAATTATAATTAACGAGTTATTTGGAATAACTTCAGTAAGAAAAATATTAAGGTTTTAATAAATTATAATTAATGAGTTATTTGTAATAATAATAATAATGGAATAATAATAAAATCTTTTTAGAAAAATAGAAATAGTTAGTAGGTAATGCATTTACTTTTTATAAACCAACTGTATTTATAAGTTGGACATGAAGTGTTATATGCTTAATCAATTTAAACAGTTGCATATAAAAAAAAAAAACTTTTTTTCCGAACGATGGTCACAAGTACTTACTTATCCTTGTTTTTTATAATAATATGATCAAGGAGGTTGCGCGATACATATGCGCCTTGCTCAATTGGTTAAATATTACAGGGAAACAATTGAATAACGTTTCTACTAAAATTTAAGTATAATTATTTTAAAAATAATAAAGTTAATAAATAAATTAATATTTTAACAATAAATATGAAGTTTTTAATTATAATTTTAACAATATATATATATATATACCATACAGTGGGGTAATTGCAAACAAGTGGGGCAAATGGGAAATGTGGCCAAAATTAAGCCTTACAGTATGAAATATATATTTAAAATCTTTAATAATATAATTTTATGTCCTAGATATTGAATTTTTATATAACTAACATAATTCAACTAAATGCATTTTTTTTTATTTCCAAAATGGCTTAAATTTCCCCAACACCCCACCAAAAAAAAATAAAAAAAAATTAAATGCTGAATAGTCTTAAAGTTTTTCCTTCGAGCCAAAGGCTGCAAATTGACATATATATTAAAGAAAAGCCATCATGATTAGTTAACCATTCTAGGAAATCCTAGTATTGTCAAGTGTGGTAAATGTAAACAGGTAAAAAAATGTTTTAAAAAATTTGATGGGGTAAGTGAAAGCACATTGAAATATCACTAACAAAACCACTCAAACCATAGGGAGTGTAGCATTATTACATCTAATCTACTCAAAATTTTCATTGTGAGTGATGAAAAAATCAAAAATTCTCTCTCCCTCTCTCAAATGTTTATATGTATTGCCTCTCCCAAAAACATTAGCTGAAAGGTGAAAAGGAAGTCGAGGATATTCTCTTTGTAACAGATGTTATAATTGAAAGTTATACCAAGCAGTGTGAAACATGACCTTCCTGTATTACTCACATAAATGGAATGAGAAAATAATAATAATAATAATAATAATAATAATAATAATAATAATAATAATAATAATAATAATAATAATAATAATATACTCTGTATTGGAACTGTATGATGATGAAAATTAAGAATTTTATCGAGGTTCAATTGAGGGCTATTTATTAAAAAGTATTGTATTTCTGATGCTTCAAAATACATTAATATTTATTTGATATAAAATAAATTTTTTCATGAAAGATTACAAAACAAATGATGTAGTAATGTTTTATGGCATTTGTAATTGACCGGTTTGCCCTACACCCAAAATCACAGGGCAAATGAAATTGAGGTCATAGAATTTTTCGCTTATTACATAGAAATTTATAATTTTGATATTTGTAGAGCCAATGGATAAGGCAATCAGGGTAAAAAAATTTTTGACAAAAATATAAATAATAAATAAATAAATAAATAAATCCTTAGCATTTCAGGGACCTCTAATTTTTACCCAATCTTATGGTATATATAAGCAGTCTTAAATAATAATATTACAATACCCTATAAAATTATCTGTAAAATAAAATCAGAGCACAAAAATAGAAATGTTTTTAACATTAAATTATTTTTGCTAATATAATACAGTGGTACCTCGGTTTTCGACCATAATCCATTCCAAAAAAAATGGCCAAAAACGAGTTGTTCAAAAACCAAATCATTTTTCCCCATTACAATTAATGTAAAAAAGATTAATTCGCTCCAAGGCTGAATTTATTCCCTAGTAACACAAAAAATTAGACTACAGGAGTTACTGTTTGGAAGGGGAATCCCCTTCCATGAAAACACCCGGCAATTGAGGTTCGGGAGTTTCTTCGCCTCTTTTGCTCTCTGTGGCAGAGAAAAATTTATCTAAAGTCGGCTGCCTCTGCCTTTTTTTGTAGAATTTTGCGGAAATGAGACATGACATTGCCATTGAAAAGTTGTAGAGTAATATTGGCTACCATGGTATTGGGATGACATTCTTCAACAAAAACTTGCACATCCACCCATTTATCACAAATTTCTTTAATCGTTGAACTTGGGATATTTACCTTTACTTCCTCCTCATCCGAAGACATTCTCAGCCAAATTCTTTTGTTGCTCATTTTGAAGGTGCTCCAACTCTATAGTAAGCTCGATACTGTGATCTTTCAACAGCTCTTCAACATCCTCATTGTCAACTTCCAAGCCAATGTTTTGACCTATGGAAACAATGTCATCAACAATTTCTTTGTTAAAGCCCTCAAAGTCTCAGTCTGGTGCACAGTCAGGCCAGAGTGTTTTCCCTGCTGAATTCATGGTGCAGCAGGTCACTTGGTCCAAGCAGTATCGATAAGATTAACACAATTGAGAATATAGAAATGATTTTTCAAAAAGTCTTTCAAAGTTGAGTGTCATTAGTGACTTCAAAACACTTTCTGAAAGGCTTTCGTATATAATTTCTTGAAATTAAAAAGGACCTGTTGGTCCATTGGTTGTAACAAAGGGGTTGTGTTAGGTGGCAAAAATTTAATCTTAATAAATTCGAACTCTTCAACTAAATCTTCCTCCAAGTTTGGAGGGTAAGCAGGAGCATTATCTAATAAGAGAAGACATTTTTTTGGTAACATCTTTTCTTACAAATATTTTTTCACACTCGGGGCAAAAACTTCATGTAACCACCCATTCAACAAAAAATTGCTGGGTCACCCAGGCCTTTGAATTAGCAGGCCACATAACAGGCAATTTATTTTTTATAATATTGTTCCTTTTGAACACCCTTGGGTTATCGGAATGGTAAACTAATAACAGCTTCACTTTGAAATCTCCACTCGCATTATGACACAGCAGAAGCGTAAGCCTATCTTTCATTGGCTTGTGCCCTGGTAGGGCTTTTTCTTCATTTGTAATAAAGGTTCTTTTTGGCATTTTCTTCCGAAATAACCCAGTTTCGCCTGCGTTGAATACCTGTTCAGGTGAATATTCTTCTTCTCTATAAATTTACTAAATTCAATGATAAAATTCTCAGCCCCTTACTTGTTTGCACTTGCTGCCTCTCCATGGCTAACTACGCTATGTATTCCAGTTCTGGTCTTAAAATTCTCAAACCACCCTCTACTAGCCATGAATACAAAATCATTTGTACCTGTACCAGGGTTATCCTTCGATAAATCATTATAGATGTCTAGCACCTTTGAGCAAATAAATGCTTCACTAATACTGTCACCTCGTAACTTCTTCTTATTTATAAAAATAAGCAGCAACTACTCCACTTTTCAAGTATCTGAGGCCTTTGCTTCGTCAAAGTATTAACTCCTTTTGTAACATTAGCTCCTTTAATTTTTTCTTTATGCTTTAAAATAGATGATATTGTAGACTTAGCCATACAATATTTAACAGCAAGATCCGAAACACGAGCGCCATTTTCGTGCAAATGAATGATTTCCTTTTCCAGTTCTATTGTTGTTCTCACTTTTTTTTTTTTAATTGATCACTTTCACTTTTATTCTTTTTGGGACCCATCATAAATGTATGCAAAATGAAACAAAAAAGTATGCAAAACCAAAAATCTACACAAAATATACAGGGCGTATTTGAACGTCCGCCCACCACCACGGCCATCTCAGAGCTGACGTCATTCACGCTGCCGGTTTTCGGTGATCCTCAATTCGAAAACCAAAAATTTGGTTGAAAACCAAGGCATTTCTCGTTTGAAATTTTTTGTCAAAAACCGATTTGTACGAACTCCAATGCGTTCGAAAACTGAGGTACCAATGCATATGTTAATATTTTCTTTCATTTCCTCTATCTTTTGTAATTGGTTATTTGATATAAACATTTTACCCACTCGACTAGAATTTTGTTTTAAAATAAATTCATATTCACACCCATTGCTCTGATATTTTCATTTTCAATATATGCCAAAGATGTTTTATCGACTGGAGGTCAACTTCAACACTTACACAATATTTTGAATGATGGTGTAATTTCATGTTGTGGCAAGATGCCTTTTCTTGTTGGCAATAAAAATAATCTTCTATTTTTGACCCTATGAGTGGTTTTAAATCTATTCAACTTTCCCTGAGTGTGGATCTCAAATATTTCCATCTGTAATAGTATATGAAGCAAATTACAGACGAAGAACTATGATCACTTTTACAATTGGGAAAACGCAAGGGGTGTTCACAAGGTGCCTGAAAGTTGCTTCCATAGCACATGCAGACATCCAGCAAACTTCTTATAGTTTAAAATATTGTCTGAGCCTAGAAATATAAGCTGGAAATTGTGGCTTTACAAAGACAAATTTGAACCTTCTAGTAGAGAACAGAGCACTAAAAGACAAATAAGGTATCCAGAGAATAAGGTATATTCCTGATAAGGGAAATGCATTAAACTCTGGACAGTTCATTTTCTTCATATGTTCTAAATTATATTCATGAAATTCAATCTCTCAGACTGTATGTTTTTTGATAAGTTCTGGACGTCATCAAAAGAAGATATGATCAAAATAACTTCCAGGAGGTTAATAATGACAGCCGGGCAGTTTCATGCCTTGGGGCCACTTTCACTAACAGGGAACCATTTCTCATGATGGGCACTTGAGGTTCTGTATTGACAAAATCTTTTCCAGGGTTTCACTTACGTGTAATGTATTATATTCAGTAAGAATTTATAAATAAAAATACATTGTAAAGGATGTATCCTTGGGAATTCCTAGTGGTGGTGAGGGGGATCTAACTGTAGCAATGTATTTAAATATCTTGAACTCTCAATAAATAAACAATTTTACTTCCAACATGTAGGTAAAGACCAAATTGATAAACATGAAAGGGAACCAGGGGTGTTTGCTTATTAAGAGGTCAAAGTCTGTGCTCTTGAGTGGCCTTACCACCCTTGAGAAGTTGTTATACGGAATTAGAGAATCTGACTAATGAAGAAGAGCACCCCTTTAAGTTAAGGATAACTATAGTAAAAACCTTCATACTACTACTACTACTGCTACTACTCTCATAAAATAACCACTATAACAATAAACTCCATTAGTAAATACACCATGAGAGAAAGAATAGGAGGAGGGGGAAAGCACCAGCATGGATGACCCCTACCAAGGCAAGAGTCCAGCATATCAGGTCACAGTCAAATTCCTGTGTCGTGGTACAACATAACGGATGGTCTCAGACTAGCCCCACAAAACCACACACCCAAGGCCCAATTTATTCACCAAGCAGCATGAGAACTTGATGCCTAAATGCAGGAAAGCTTCCTGGATGGTTAGGTCAGGTTCGGGGTTCCATACAGCATGCAGCCTAGCTAAAGATAAGAAGATTAGTTCATCTGTACTCTCATTCATGGGCAGTGCCCATCAGGAGAGCTGCCTTCCAGGCACTGGAACCATGTGCCACGAACAATAAAATAAGGGAGAAATATATGTCATTCTGGAAGTGAACAATGAAAGATGTAGAAAATGCTTTTTTGGTTATAAAAAAAAAAAAATAATAATAATAATAATAATAATAATAATAATAATAATAATAATAATAATAATAATAATAATAATAATAATAATAATAATAATAATAATAATAATAATAATTGATAAAAAACCTTTTCTGAGTAAAAAAAGCTTTTTTTTTTTTTTTGGCAAACTTAATTTGTGGGATATTATGGTGGTAAGTACATGATTACTAACTTGGTACCGCACCGGGGCCAGAGCAGACACCTACAATAACTCATTTACACTGACACATGAAACTTCTTTTCATTCCTTCCTTCGTCTTCCTCTGTCATGCACTCTGTGCTTTTCTTCTGAGTCTAGCTCCAGCCCCAGCTCCAGCTTTGGCTCATTTGCTCCGTCATATGAGACTTCTTCTTATTCCTTCCTCCTTCGTCATCCTCTGTCTTGCACTCTGTGCTTTCCAGTGTGGACCCCCCCTCAAAGGGACCCTCTGGCTCATTTGAGGGTTATGAAACCACCAAATTTGGAATCTACATCATTGAAAAGATATACATTAACACCAATATTATAGTGTCAAGTACATGATTACTAACTCGATGCCACAACTTCACTGCACTAGTGCCTACAATGACTCATTTGCTCTGGTTTATGAGACTTCTTTTTCCTTCCTTTGTCTTCTCTGTGCTTTTTTTCTTTTTTTCAGTTGGGATCCCTCAAAAGGGGCCCTCAGGCTCATTTGATGGTTATGAAACCACCAAACTTGGAATCTACATTTTTTTTCTTTTTTTTTTTGAATCAGTGTACAGGACCCACCATGGCTCACAAAGAAGCGGCCACACTGGGCTGAAAAATCAGCAACATGGGAGGGCCCTGGTACATTCAAGTTTTAAATGTCAAAGGAAGATTTAAATGGCGAAATGAATATTTAGTCAGTCAAAATAAATAAAAACTAAATAAAATTGTATCCTTGCATTACAAATAGTCCTAATATTACATAACAAAATCAAATGTTATAAAGAATATTCACTTCTTGAAGATACAATAAAATAGAGTTACTGCTAAAGTGGGTAGATTCAGATAAGATATGGGATAATCTTTTAGAGGGTGTTATGGACAATAAAGTAGGAAAATGATGACAGCGAATAAGGTCCAGATGGGAACAATCAATGGAGATATGGTGAACAGATTGCGGGGTGTGTCGATTGTAAAATTTGCAAATGGGAGAGTTTCATGACATATAGTGACTGTGAGTGATATTGGTGTGGCCAATACGAAGACATGCAAGTATCACCTCGTGTAAGCGCTTTCATCTGTGGGAGGAAGACCACTCACCAATGCTCAGCTTTATGTTTCTGAGTTTCCCTCCCCGCCAATCACTCATCCAGCGCTCTTGCCAATAAGATTGAAAGCCTTGCTGGAGAGCAGGATAGTAATCAGTTGATGGGAGGCGGCCTTGTTGAATGGCATCCGGGAGGTACCTGGAACAACTCTGAGAAGAGGAGGTGGCCATTTTGGCCTCTCTGTCAGTGATTTCATTGCCAGTTATCCCTAAATGAGAGGGGATCCAACATAAAATAGTTTGTTTCTTACGGGAGTGGAGCAGCCGAAGAAATTGTTTTACAGTGGATACCATTGCATTTATAGAATAAGGGGTTTTAAGTGCTTGTAGTGCGCTGAGCAAATCTGAATAAATGACATAAGAGTGATCTTGGTTAAGGATTAGAATTCGAGAAAGGGCAATCATTATAGCCATTAATTCGGCTGTAAAAATTGAAACATAAGTGGGGAGGGTATGGGAGAGGTTGCCGTCAGGAAAGACAGCAAATCTACATCATTGAAAACATATACATTAACAAAAATATTATGGTGTTAAGTACATGTTTACTAACTCGATGCCGCAATGACACCGCACCAGTGCCAGCACGGACACCTACAATGACTCATTTGCTCTGGCTTATGAGATTTCTTCTTTTTCCTTCCTTCGTCTTCTCTGTGCTTTTCTTCTTTTTTCAGTTGGGACCCCATTCCTGGGGGTCCTCAGGCTCATTTGAGGGTCTTGGAACCATCAAAAATGAGATCTATGCCATTAAAATCATACATAAAGACACCTCATTTGACTCAATTTGGCTCTGGAGTCAGAATGTCAATCTGGCGCCAGATCCAGCTCCGGCTCATGTGCTGTCACTTGACTTAACATCAGGACTCTATTTCATTTATTCTCTTCTATGCACTCACCAAATTTCATCCCTCCGCGAGCATTTCCAGGTTTTGGGGCTCAGACCCACTCCCACTTGGGCGCAGTGGCGTTAAACCTCGGGGCCATGCAAGGGGCCAAGTTTGAAGCGGCTACCTCAACTAGAACCCACCTTAAATATGCAAAGGGGTTGCATGGGGTGCTGAGGGACTCGGGGTGGCCCAATCGATTCGGAACCACGGGAATCGACTCTGGAACATCGGAAACCCTTAAAAGGACACCAAACAAGACCCAACAGCAAAAACAAAAAAAGTAGGCTAGATGTGAGCACCACTCTAACAGCACACTGGTTGCTCCAATTCCCTCAAACACCATGGGAATCGATCCCCCAACCTTCATTACATACTAAATGACACCTAACTCGGACATACAGCTAGAAATAGGATAGATCGAGCTAGAAGTGCTAGAAAATTTTATACCCTATGTGCCTTGAATTTTTTTTCCTTCATAATTGCAAAAGAATTTAGTAATGGATAATTTTTTTTTCCACAACAAAAAGAAGTATTCTTTTATAATGCCAAAAGATGCTAAATATTTTTCTAATATTTCATTAAAAACAAAAACAAAAAAAATACAGGTCTCTAAAACCAACTGGCTCCACATGCTGAGCCTTGGGTAATGCTAAAGGTTGGTTATAATAATTTTTCCTACATATTAGGTATCAAAATCTGTTTCACATTAAAATTTGTACTCACAAAATCACATGTAAAATCCGGAAAAATCAACAGAGTCAAGCTATTTATACCAAAATGTTCACCAGGGGCCATACTATATGAATAACCTGTAAAATTGATTTTAATGGGAACCAGATTTAGTCTACATGAATTCAACAGAAGTAAAGCTGTGAACCAATATTGGATGACATGGCCTGTAGCAAAAATTTCACTGTCCTCCAAATTTGGTGGATATGGCATTCAATTTTCCAATTGAATTAAAAATTGCAAGAGTTGCTCACATACTCAATGCTGTTGATATTTACCTTCCAAAAAATTTCTGGCTGATTTCAATTCTCCATACAATTGCTAATATTCTTGCGCAATTTGTTCACACACAACTTATTGATTATTCACATGAAAATGGGCTCCTCTCACCAACTAAGCTTGGCTTTACTAAAGGTCACAACACAGTAGATGCACTAATTCTCTGTACTGAAAATATATAAACAAGTAACATATTTTCATACTACTGCCATTAGACTTTTCTAAAGCTTTTGATCCTAGCTTTTCCACTAAAATTGCTAAAAATTGTGTCACTGTAAAGTGAAGATTTCCTCTAGACCTTCACCTACCAATTTATTTTTAAAAGAATATTATTCTAAGCAATATATACTTCAAAATTGGACAAAATTTTTTTTGAATGGTCAATTTCTCTTTTGAAATGATGGATTTAGCGACACAAACACAACAATGTCAACTCAAATAATTAAAGTTTAACATCTAATAAATGTTTCAGAAAAGTTCAATTATTCCTTTCCACTATATAATTGAAGGTATCTTTCATCTTTTTGCTTACATTAGAAAACTACAAAGCACACACACACATTGATTATATTCTAAAACATCAAAATTAATAATAATAATAATAATAATAATAATAATAATAATAATAATAATAATAATAATAATAATAATAATAATAATAATAATAAATAAATCAATAAATAAATAAATAAATAAAAACCAATTTTTAAAGATATTTCATAGTCTAAAACATTAACATAATATATAATAAAGAAAGAACATTACTTGCTATATGATACCTAAAATTGGTGGAAGTGAAATACAATTCTTAATGAAAGGTTTTAGTGTTCCATTAATTCTTAACCCAGTGTTTTGTGTACAGGGTGCAATAAATCCATATATAACTGATGGTTTTAACCAAAAAAGATTTGATAAATATAGGACAGCAGAATAAAATCCTTTTTTATTCAACTGTCTACAATACAGGGCATACAATACTTACATAATAAAGTGCTTTGGTAAAATATAAGAAACATATGTGGTATATACGGTATGTATATGATATGAATATATATATATATTTAATCATCTTATATATATATATAATATATTATATATATATATATATATATAAGGTTATATATTATATATATATATATATATATATAGTATATGTATATTATATATATATATATATATATATATTATAATTATATATATATATCTTTAGTAAAATATAAGAAACATATGTGGTATATACGGT
>JABUQX010103161.1:2500-19341 GCA_015478945.1 Trachelipus rathkii | reverse complement strand
ATATATATATATATATATATATATATATATATATATATATATATATATATATATATATATATATATATATCTGCTATATATATCCCATAATATATTTTGATTGCCGACTCAGAGTACTTTGACCACGAATAACCATGCGAAGAAAATCTTCACATGTCCTGACAGCTACGAAACTTCTAACCTTCTTTATTTATATATATATATATATATATATATATATATATATATATATATATATATATATATATTTCTCTATCTCCCAAAAGTAATGTTTACTGAATATCCCATGAACGACTGAGTAATGTAGCTCCTCCGTGTAGCATACGAGTGTGTAGCTAGTTACCTAGGCTACATATCCATACCAGTTTTAACCAGATTTATAAAGTCAGTCTTGCCCTACATCTGTTTATGTATGGGCGTGTGTTCTAACCTCGTTACGTTTTTGCACCACACTTTTTGTGTATGGGCGTATTTTCTATCCTCGTTACGTTTTTGCGATGCAGGTAAATATTGAACAGCTGTACGCCATCAAATTCTGTGTGAAACGTAACAAATCTGCCAATGAGACATTTGCTTCTTTAAACGAAGCTTATGGGGATGCCACTCTGTCGAGAACTATGGTTTTTAAGTGGCACAAGGCTTTCAAAGAGGGCCGAGAAAGTGTTAAAGACGATTATTGTTCATTTTGACAGCCGTGGTATTGTGCACAAGTAATTTGTACCTTCAGGACAGACAGTTAAATACGTTTTTTACAAAGATGTCTTGGAACGACTTCGGAAACGAGTTCAGCGAATCAGAACAGACATTGCAGACGATTGGGTGCTACACCACGATAACGCACTATCTCACACTGCGCTCTCAATTTCAGAATTTCTGGCGAAGAAAAACATTCAAGTACTTCCACATCCTCCATACAGCCCAGCTCCGTGCGATTTCTACCTCTTCCCTAAGCTGAAAATGAAGTTGAAGGGTCATCTTTTTGGGACGATGGAAAACATAAAAAATACTGTAATACGTGAACTAAACATACTTTGGGAAAATGACTTCCGATACTGCTATAAACAGTGAAAGAAACGTTGGAACCGCTGTATAACCTGCCAAGTTTATATGTATTTGGGCTGTTCTCCCTGATAGGAAGTTGGGTATCCATTTCTTTAAATTAGTGGGGATGTTTGATTGCACTATTTTGTGGATTAGATTGCATGTTGGGACTGTATCAAAGGCTTTGTTTATGTCGATTGCTACAAGTAGTGTTTTGTGTGGGGTAATGAGATATAAACTGTTTATTATTGGTTGAATGGTGTTTGTGAGAGCAGTTGTAGTGTAGTTGAGTGGCTTTGCTGGAAACCGTGTCGGAATGTTTGTTTGGGAATGTGAGGGTCTATTATCTATAATATGAGCTTTTCTGGGAGTTTACATAAGTGGATAGCAGAGAGATTGGACGATATATATATATATATATATATATATATATATATATATATATATATATATATATATATATATATATATATATATATATATATATATATATATATATATATATATTTTTATATATATATATATATATATATATATATATATATATATATATATATATATATATATATATATATATATATATATATATATATATATATATATATATATATATATATATATATATATATATATATTTATACATAAGGTAATTCTGTAGACAGCGAACCACAAAATATAAGACCGTAAACGTTCTAACTATAAAGTGCCGTATATAGGTTAATGATGAGAGTTTAAAATGTTTGTGACTCCTTATTTCTTTAAGTAAGAGTAACTCAAGGTTACTAGAAGGATTTAAAAATCCTTAAACAAATGATGATTTATTCAACAAAACAAAGTAACAAAAGTTACCTCTTTGTTGAGATTCTCTTTTCCTCATAAGCTTTGAGGAGCAGTCTCGGCCTTTGCCCGCATTTACCTCACTTGCCAAACCGTCTTCTTGAATTTTCGTTAATCGAGATTCTGCGGTCTTGCGCTTTGCCGGGAGTTTTAACTCCTTTTTTGAGAGTGTTGCGTTTTCTTGTAATTCGAAGTTCTTAGAAGCAAGTGATAAGTGAGTCTGAATGAGAATGAGAAGAGAAACGAACAGAATGCTTAATACGGCAGGGGAAAGCCTTTATATACAATTTTGTTCGTACTTATGTCAAAATTTTGCTTACGCAAATCTTGGCATAAGAACGAACAAATTTTAATTTTTATGAATAATTATACTTTGGGGTGCTACATTACTTCCCATGCTAAGAACGGAGTGTAAAAGTATAGTATAATAAATACGTAATATAAACGTAAGAACAACCACTCAAATGCATGCATATTTGATTATATCAGTTAGATATAAGCATGCATACAAACATTTGAATGCAAAAAATATTATACATGAAATGCAAAGTATATTCAAATATAAGCATATCTGATTACATCCGAAGATCTAAGCATACATACAAATATTTGAATACATGATATTACAAAATACAAAATGGTATACAAAATTCACAATGTTGTGCACAAAATGAAAGGAACATTCAAATATGAGCATATCTGATTATATCCGGAGATATAAGCATAATACAGATATTTGGATGCTGAAAATACAAAAATGTTATACATAATATTATATATATGGTACACTAGTATGTTTGAAGAATATCATTGGACTATAAATAGTGGAGTTTTGTCATTGGTGAGAAGATTAGGTCCATACGTGAATATCATGATCCTTATTGGGCCAAAATTGCGTGTCTTCATTTCGAAGAGAAGCTTTGATACTTAAATGAGACATACTTATGGAGACCTTGAAAAAGAACTTGTTGCGATTCTTGTTTAGTATAGAATTTAAGGTTCTACAATCACCATATGGACGTCATTCAACTGGAGCATTTTAAGAACGAGATGAAAAGGTGGCGATCAAAATTGATTAAATACTCGTATGCTTACCATCGTTTTTTATCAACATCCCAATAACAATGGCCTGTTTGAATAGTGTCGCGTTTTTTTTTAATTTCCCTGTTAGGTTTAGGTTTTATATCGTTTTTAGGCTCTTGCTTTTATTCATATTTAGCGATATAAACCAAAACCCAATTCTTGTAGCTGTCACCATATCTTGACCGTTTATGTGCCCCTCTAATAATTATTTTCTTTAAATTTTCAAAAATTTAAATTTCTTTTACACGAAATTAAAATTACTCTTGGCTTACCATGTTTTCCTTAACACCATAATTAGTCCTGCCTCAGAAAGTATCCCTAGTTTTTTTTTTTTTTTAATTTGCGACCATTAGGTTAAGGCCTTTATAAATCGTTTAGGCAGCTATTTTTTATTTTAGATCATAAAATATGATCAATTTTGGAAGATCGTACTATATATGTTGTTGGTTTTCTATGTGTCCCCTTCTTATGAATCTATTTTTTGTTTTTTAAAAATATTCCAAACAAGCCATTTTAGGTTAGTGCTTTAAATTCGTTAGCCCGCTTTATTAATTTAAACATTATAAACAACCCACATGTAATTATAGCTTTTGTCTCATCATCCTCACTCTCATCGGAATCATCAATCCTATAATTATTTTTAAAGTTTTTTCAATAAATTATTTTATAATTCCTTACTTTTTTAAGAGAATTTTTAAAAACAATAACTCGTCAGGGCTAACCTACACTTTTTAATCAACACCATAAATTTAAGTCTGTTTTAGACAGGTTCCTTCGGTTTTTTAATTTGCGCCTAATGACTTTAGGGTAGGCTTTATAAAGTTTAGGCTGTTTTCTGCTTTTGATTTAGACAAATAATACAACAAACTCCATTTTTTTATAGTTGCCCACTCTTTATCTGGGACTATTAGAATCTACCCTCCAACTTAGAGTAGTCTTGATCTAAGAATAGAAAAGAACCTTTAAAAACGAAATTAGAAGATTGATTAAAGTAATATGTGGATGCAAAGAGCAACACAACCTCTTTTTGGTGCCAAATGGTGAGTGTGTTTCGAATGGTTTTAGTATCATTTAGGCCTGCTTTATTTTTATTTTTAGAATTAAGCTAAACAAACCCCATTATTTGTAGCAGTCACACTTAACCTTGAACGTGGTAAACTGCCCTTTTTATGAGCCTAATTATTATTTATTATTCTATAGTGACAATATTCTAATTTGAGCTTAGTGTTTATTATTATTATTAATATCATATTTTTTCAAAGTTTATTCAATGTAATAATCTATTATTTTTTATCAATATTTTTTACTTATTTTATCATATAACATCATTTAATCTTATTTTAATAATCAATTTAATAATAATGATCATAAAATATTATATAATATCGTATCATTACTATTTAATATATATAATTAAATTATAAATATTTTAACACTTATCTATCCTTGTTTATTAATCAGGTAATCTTATAAAACCTACTTACTTATAAAATTATAGTTTTATTTTTTATACTAACACTCTTATATTATATATATACTATATTAATATTATATAATAGTTATATATATATATGCTCTATACTATATTAATATACTGACAAATGATGATAACTAGTATATATATATATGAATAATATATTATAATATTACGATAGCAATGTATTTTTTATATATTTTAAATATTATAATTTTATATTTGATACATATATTATATCTTATTTATATTATTATTAATATTTATTATTCTACTATATTTATATCTTAATAATATTTTTATTTAATATATATATATAAGGTTATATATATTATTATTATTTAGTATGCTTTATATTAATATATAATTATAATGGATTTTTTTTTATCTCTTTTTGTATGTTGATGTGGTCTTTATTACAATAGGGATATGGACATTCTTTATGCTTCCCATCCACCAGTGATGCTGGGGTTTTGGCATATTGACGCAGTAGAATATTATTAATGCCCAAATAAATACCCACCAGTGAGCCTTGGGTTGTGGGGAATGACACCTTAATCAGAATGGGAGAAGATGCCCAATGGACATCAAAAACATCTAAGTCATTTTCTTTATAAACAACTGGACCTATTTTATGTCTGGGGTTTTCTTACGGGCCCAAGCATGGTTGCCAAACAAAAAAAGGGAAGAAACTAAAAAACAACAGACCTATTATTTAAAATTTCAGTGAGGGAATCATCAATGTTTCGATAATAATTGGAGCGGATAAAACCAAAATTTTTTTTTTTTTTTTACATTAAGAATAACTGGGAAAGAAAATTATTTTTTGCCGAACTTTATCAGAACTAGTCTGGGTCAAAAAACTATACGAGGCCTTTGAATAAAACACGAGCTTAGTCACAAAAGTGGGCATTGCAAATTCTCCTTCACCTACACTGGATGGAGAGAGAGAACGCTTAAGAGGAACACGCTTCCAATGATTAGTGTAAAAATAATATACTAATTATATGCCTTAGTGATGTCAGCAAATTATGTTGGTTTTTGGTCTTCCTAACTTATTTTATACTACACGTAATAAGAGAAACCAAACCCCTATACCTTTTAATTAAAGAACTCTAAAATACTTAACATTATACAAATTTCAAAATTTTAGATTTTATTGAAATTTGTTTCTATTATATTTATATATTAGAATATAATATTAAGAATATTTTTAAATAGTTTTATGTTTATTTTTAATATTTTTCAGGAACAACTGTTAGGTAAAACTAGTTCTTTTATCACAGAAGGTAGGAATGCGATCTAGCAGATTAAGAGACTAATTCTCCCCATTATCTTTTTTTTGTGAATCTTCCCTCAGTATATAAAGTATAGAATTATATGAATAATTTCTTTAGAGATAAACTTAAAAACCAATCTATATTTGAAGTTTCACTATTTCAACATCTATTAATAAAAGATTACTGCGAAGTGCATAAAATTTTAAAAGGTGTTCCTTTAAACCTAATGTCAATAATGGTATTTAAGGCATGAAAAGAACTCCTAAAAAATGGAATGAGAGAAGTATGTTTTTTTATTAACATTAAAGCGATAAAATGATAAGGCCCATTCTGCAACTATAAGTCGACCTCTACTTGTTATCTTTAATTTTCTTTATCTGCTGGTGTCAATCACATTTGCAAACTTACAGGTGATCTTTCTTTAAATCGTTCTTTTCTATATTCTTGTAAATACAAATGAACTCACATACATATATAGGAAAATATGTTTTTAATTTCAACTTTACAGCTTATTTTCACGAAGCTTATATATATTTTGTAATATTTATAATAATATTTCACTATTAACAGTATATATATATAGGCTATATATGTATATAATAATACGATTATTCTATTAAAGAATAAAATAGTAAATGAAATTCTATTAAAAAATAAATATCTTAATTATTTTATATTACTTAATATAATATCTACCATAATTAATTATTTCAGTCTTCTAATCTCATCATAAGCGGCGGTAACACGGGGGATAAAGAGGAAATCGTGGGAAACTTTTAGGTGGGACTATCGCACAACAGGCCAACACCTAAGAACAAACGGTGTTTTAGCCGTCGAAGTTTTTATAAAAAATTCTTGCCACCAGGTAGATAAAAAAGTCTAACTGCTACGCGGAGGATTTGAACCAGCCGGTCTCTTCGTATGGTAGGCGATGCTAACCTCCTGCGCTACGTACGTGTTCCAATTTACATCATCAAATAGTAAATATTTAAACCTCCGAATCGTTTCCCAGTGTCTTACATACTAACCATATAAACTGTCAACACAGATGACCTCACTTACACCCCTATCTTCCTCTTTTCTACGTACTGTCGTTTCAAACACCTAGTCCTTTTAGCATACCCTTAGGCAAAGCACTAAATTTCTCTTTATAACCGAATGCTCTCTAATCTTCTTCAGATCGCCAATCAAGAACACTATCATAAATTGTCTTTTGCGCGCATATCTTTGCCTACTCCCACTTTCTATTTAGATTATCAAACAAACACAGATTTTTTTGTAAGCCCCGTCACTCTATTTTGAAGATTTTATACCTCCTCCTCCTTCCTCCTTAAATAAATTTGGGAATTCATCATGCCATAACTTTCCCTGCTTTTTTCAATTCGGGCGACTTTTCCTTATTAAAAAACACACTTTTTGACTCACCAAATTTTATGTCCTTACTCGACGCTTAACCAATCGCAATATCATTTACTTGTTTCCATTTCACGAAGGGCTCTACCACTAAATTAACACCATATTAAGCACTAACAGTCTATATCTTGCATACGGAGGTTCGCCTTGTTTTTATTCCTATCATACGGCAATGGGTTTGGCAATTTCAAAAACCTAAAATAGTATTTCTTCAATAATTATGGCGATCGTTGTTTTTGTTTCCGGAATTTTGGGTTTAAAAGGTATAGGTATTTTTATACATACCTCTAAAAAGAATCTAAACAACACTCGGTTTATTTAACAAATCAGTGAGTCCTCTCGTCAGGGTTCCCTCTCAGGCGGCACTAAGACTTAGGTCCTTTACACTCCATCAACCGGAATTTACTTGGCACAGCTCATTTCTGCATCACAACTTCCTTTACTCAACTCTGCATAATCCGGTTCCCTTTTCTCCAACATACCTAAATAATTTAAACTCAGAGTTGTCAAGGGAGCTCACATATATTACATACTTCGACATGAGGACTGTCTCGACTTACACATAACTTACGTCTTTATCTAGCGTTTTACTTTCAAACCTCCTTTTAACACCGTGGGCCAGAATCGCTCTACCATCTCTCAAACTCTCGTTCAGAATCAACCCAAACATAATCATTCCGCATATAATAAGTAGGGCACTACTCTAACTCACTCTCATTACTCGCATCATATTAAAAAAATGCTTTCCGTTTCTTAAAAAAAGATAATTTAGCCGCTCGCTCTTCTTTCCTTTAGTGTAGAAATGCTACTTTGAAATAAAAGGGGACATTAATATAAGTGACAATCCTAATTCTTTAATAGTTATAACCATCCACTTTTGACGAAAATTTTATCATATTTACACACGCTTTTCACTTAACGGTATACATTACTCTTTGATTATTAGGAAGGCTTCCCATCGAATATACTTTATTATCACCTTTTGCCATATGAGCTTCCTATTAATTCCTATCATATTTAATTTCTGATCGCTTTGTGCAAAATTCCATAGATAACTACTAAAACAATTTTCTTTCTTCCCCTCATTTTTCATAATAATTTAGGATCATATTATAATAATATAGTTATATAATAATATATATCTAAAAATAATTTTGCCTTATTAGTTTATTTTATATTTTTATATCCTTATATAGTATATTATATATATATTATTATTATAGTACTTATGTATGCTATTATGTGATTATTATATATATATATTATTATACTATATTAAATTATTATTGTTATATGAAAATTTTTTTATTTATTGATATATTCTCCAATTCGTATACATTAAGTTACGTTCATGATTCAGCGTAAAATGAGTTTGGCGTTTTCGACATATATTTATATTTTATATATCTAATATATTTTTATTACATCGACAATAAGTTCCTTACTTGACTTACGATTGTGGTCCTCTCTTCTAGGTCGTTAGTTAGGGGTTTGTGAATTCCATGTATCCTTATTTGCTTCTGGCCGAACTTTCCCAGGTCTCATGAATCCCGTAAGTCCGGTTTGAGCCCGTTGTATAGAGGTCTCTATACTTCTCCTTAAGTTCCTCTTTGAGCTTCCTTTGGATCTTCATATTTCGCTGGAGTTTTCTCTCAGGTTCTTGTAATATCCCTTTTCTCTTGCAGTCTTCAGTAATTCAAGGTTTGTACCGGAAGGTTTGCAGTAATATGATGGAATAATTATTAATTATATCACAAGCTATTCTTAGTTATTTCGTCAGGAGTTTTCCAGATATGTAGAGCGTGAAACGAATGACACGCTTTTATTATGTATAAAGCAGTTCTTTTTTTACTTATATTAAAACGCTTATTTATATTATTCTTAATTTATATTTTACAAATTAGGTAAAATTTTCTAAATAAAATACTTATAAATATTAGTTTACAATTCTAAAAGAAATATACAACTTACATATATAATCACTGCTACAATTATTCATAAACAATTTTGTAATACCAAACTGAATTATTTAGAAAGCATATCCTCACTACATATATACTCAAAAGCATTTTCTAATTAGAATAAAATTAGGTTACATTTCTAGATTTCATTTAGTAATATTAAAAAATATATATTCTACATAATACTCGCATACGTGCCCTGCTTTCTCCCTCCTAAAAATACATAGAATAATGGAAATTTATTATATCAATTATGGTGAACCCTGGTTGTGCTCTGTAGAAGAGATTTCAAAATCAGGTAGAAGATAGCTTCAACCTGAGTTAATTGAAATATCTTCTTGTTAGGCACCCCTCAACCCTTTCTTAATCTATTACAATCAAACAAAGAATAGGGGAAGGTAAGACAGATAGGAAACTACTTGAGGAGGATAAATTACATCTACTAAATATTATTATTCAATTTGTACTCAAATCTTTACATTTGTTAATTTTAATTTTTAATAACCTTTGACCTTATTATCTGCAAAAGAAAGATTAGTAAGATGTTATTTGCATAAGTTTTTTCTCTTTCTCTCACATTTTTATTATATATTTTTTTCTTATTTTCTACTTTGATCTGGCTCCACCAAATGATAATATATTTTGATATTTCTTAAATTCTCAGCTACTTGTTGCCCGTTCTTCAAAATATAAACCGTGTTATTTGTGAATCGTAACACCTTATAAGGACCCTTGTACTTGGGTTCCAGCTTACCCAAATTATACTGTTTATTTCTTACTAAAATAAACTTTGCCTCTTTGAGATTTTTAGGCACAAACACCGATCTATTCCTTAATGTGGTTTTAGGTGCCAAGGGCCTAGCAAACAGTCCCGCTAATTTATTCAAATATGTATCATAACTCATAGGCTCTTCTGGCCTCTCTACGTCTATCAGTCTCCCTGGTATATTCACATTTTGCCCAAAGAGCACCTGTGAAGGGGTAATACCATTTTCCGTTAAAGGGGCCTGTCTTATTGCAAATAATCCAAATGGGAGGACGGATACCCAATCATGGTGCCAGAACTCGTCCTCAGTTAGCATGCAGCGCAAGCTAGCGAGGAGGGTCCTATGCCTATTTTCTAGTTTTCCGTTCGATTGTGCACTTCCGCTTATGGTGCAGATGTTCCTGGCAACTATCATTTTGCATACCTTTTCAATCAGGTGTGCTTTGAAGCATCCCCCTTTATCACTGATAATGGTATCAGGCACCCCCGTCAAGGGCAGTATCTCGTATAACAAAACTTTAATAGCGCTTTCAGCGTTCATTTCCTTTAATGGTATTGCAAAAAGGTAACTAATAAATCGATCGATCGAATGTGAATAAATATTTATAACCTTTACAAGGAGGTAGCTTTAAGCAGGCTACACACATGCGGAGTTCGTCGAATTCTTTGCCAAACGCCGTATGTGTGTAGGGGTCATTTTTGGCAAATCTTTGCTCATTGGCTGGGTTTGCCAAATCGCCAATGTTTTCCGTGGCTTGTCGGTAAAATGACATGAGTCAAAGGAGCGAATGTTGAGAATTTAACCCCGTACACACATTCGTTAACATTTGGCAGTACAATTCAAAGTATATTTGTTCATTTGCGGACCTAACTTATATATTGTTTTAAAAGTTTTTGATATTAGAAAATGTGTAATGCTTGTATTGTATCAATATTAACATTATTTTTTAAAAAATATTTAATAAATTATAAAATAGGATTTAATTCTTCCAATTTGTGAATAAGCCTATACTATACAAAGCCTATGAGTTGCAACTAGGAGGGCTTTTAATACACATACCAGGCTATAGTACTATTATAGTGAAGCGATGACTGCAATTGCTGAAGAGTGTTAACAGCTATGCCTAATTAAAACTTAGGGGCGTAGCTGTATATTTTAGGCTATAGTACTTTTATAGTATGAAAGCATAACAGCAATTGCTGAAAGATAAGTTTAATAACTAGGCCTAATTGCAACTTAAATGATGTTTAATAAAAGTTCTAGTTGCAATTCAAAAGATCAAGTTTAATATAACTGTTCTAGGCCTATACACCCCAAACTTGGTATAGTATAATATATTATATATTATTATATATATATTTAGTATATATATTTACATATATATATATAATATATATATATATATATATATATATATATATATTATATGATATTTATAAATAAATTAATAATATTTATTATTAATTATATTATATATATATTATAATAATATATATAAATATATATATATATATTTTAGATATATATGTATAATACTCTATTACACATAATATAGATTAATTATATATATTATTATATATATATATATATATATATATATATATATATATTATATATATATATATAATATATATTATATAAATATATTATCTATGCCCAACTAAAGAAGTAACCCGCATGATATCTCGAAAACTAAGATAGACACAAAAACTGATACATATATGGAATCAGCATATAAAATATGCTATAAAAATTATGTAAAAAATTACTACTCCTTTGTATTTTTTTAAATATCTCCAAAAAAAAAAAAAAAAAAAAAAAAAAAAAAAAAAAAAAAAAAAAAAAAAAAAAAAAAAAAAAAAATCTCACGATAGGTAGAAGAAAACTAATACCATATATGGAATCACGGTAATTAACTTTTTTAGGGGGCTCGAGCTGCGACGTGGGACAAGGGGGGGACGCTTATTCCATACCCCGTAGGAGGGCGGAGGAAACCCCGCGACACCCAAATACCAAGAGCGGGGGTTCCGAGACCCTCCCCGGAGGGGGGGAAATAGTTCTACCCGTCGTCCCCCAGGAGCGAGAGACCCCGACTCTTTGCAGCGTTGCCGGTTTACCCTGGGTTATTCTTTTAGTAAAAAAAAAATCTTTTTTCATACACATTTCATACGCTGATTCTAAAAATGTTATTAGTTTTCTTGTTACAATCGTAGTTTTGGAGATATATAAAAAAAAAAAATACAATTCTGGTTTCATTTCCATACAAATTCATACGCTGATTCCATATATGTTATCATTTTTCTTGTGTACCTATCCTAGTTTTCGAGATATCATGCGAAGGAACTTCTTTAGTTTCACCATATATATATATATATAATATATATATATCATATATATAATATATATAATATATATATATATATATATATATATATATAGTATATATATATTATATTATATATAAAATATATTATATCTAACTATATTTAATATTTTTATATATATTAACAATATATATATATTGTGACTAGACTGTGTGATGATAGGTTGTGCTTAACTGGAGCTCCGAATAATTTGAGTGTGTTTGTAATGTTTTAGTTATTTTGCCTCTAAGTGTAATTTGTACATTGAACGTTTCCGGTTTTAATTGTTTTTAACTTCTATGGATTTAATATTTGAAGAATTTGATCATCCTTTTAAAATATAAGAATCCGTTTTAATTTTTAAATTCGAAAATTTTTAGTTATGTTAGATAGCTAGTTATGTTAGATAGCAATAGTTAGTTTTTAGGATTGTGTAATACGTTAGTTTTAGATAGTACTTAGGGTATATATTTTTTTCTTAGTCTTTTTAACTGCAAGTTGTTTAGTGTTTCTAGTTGTTTTTTATTTATTTTCAAACGGGTTTTAAACAGCACCTACGGGTTTTTTAGTCAAATATTATTTAATTTATACATAACATTTTATGGCTTGAATAATCTGATAATTTTTTTTTCGTTAAATTGTGGTGTGTCGAGTGTGTGAAGGTTTTTAAACTTATTAAATTTTCATATTTTACAATATTTATTATAAAACACGGTTTTATCGTTTTAACATTTACGTTTTTTTAGTGTGTGAATATTTTAACCTGTTTTTTTTTGTCTGTTTGATCTTTGGTTGTTTTTGTTTATGGTGTGGTTGTGTGTGCGTCATTAATGGCAGATTTGCACCAGGCGCGGCTTGTCTATAGACTTAACTAACACCGCGGCTTTAAAACTCTAATTCGTGCATCCGTAGGAATACCACTCTCTAACCGCTAACCCTAAACCAATTTGCTCCTGTCTGAGACACAGATGGCTAAGAATTCATCCTCTAAACTCGTTTAATGTATCCAACTTTAACTTATTCATAATTTCCGTCTAAAGGTGGAGTATGTTCCATATAGTAAACATAAACACTCCGTGTAACAGCGTCCGAGAGATCTCGAATCTCCTAACTTCGATTTCTGTGGCTTAAAATCTTATCTTCCTTCTTCCTACTACAATAATCTTGTGCTTGTGCTACTGTTCTCCTAACAGACCAATTTCACGCCTTTTGTTGCAATATTTACTACTTCTCACGAGAACTTTATATCTTCTCATCCAAATTACTGAGGTCTCTATTTAAGGGACTTCAATGTACACAACACTGAATGGGTGGGGTCCTCTCATACCGAAGGTGGGGAGGAGGCGGAATCATTCAGCATTCTCAACGATATGGAGCAACTAATAAAAGAACCCACACACATTCCGATGTCCTAACCAATTCTTGAACACACTTGACCTATGTTCACCACTAGTTCTTCTCTCTTAAAATACACCACTTTCGCTCCTATCGGGTAAATCTACCACAACCTATGATATCTACTACATCATTTCAAACTCTTCTCTCACAACAGCCTCCCATCCTGCCCCTTACTGGTTTTTTCTGGGCACTATTGACTCGCGCCCGATTGGGGCCTTGGCATTGCTTTCTACGGCTAACTATAATTCGGAATGACTCTTTTGTTCTCTGTGACGCTTCGACTTTCTGCGATAAGGGGAGCTGTAATCGTGATGGGATGAGCAGGTTCATTCCTCTTCGACTCAAATCTTTCTCTCCCTCATAATAACCAATGGTTCAGATCTGCTTGTTCTCTGCCATTCAGGCTAGAGACAGGCGGTATCGGAGTGGAAAATTTCTCGTTTTCCTATCAACTCTGGCTAATTCATTTCTGCATAGAAATCTCGTTGCGGGATACTTCTTCGACGAGAAAAGTGGCTCATCAAACGAAAGGCGCAACCTCCTTGTTCTCCCTTACTGACAAAATCTTCTGGCCTCTTGCCAAAAACATCTCTAACAACTTCTGTAAATCTGTCTTTCCTCCTCTTATTCGCTCTGACTGATTTGTTGCTAATTCTCCAACTGAAAAGGCCAAATCATCTTCGGCCTCCTATTTTTCCTCTAACTCAACCCTGGACGATCTCTTGCATTCCCTCATCCTGCCTCCTTCTCCTCATGCAGGGTGATCCTTATGCCTTGCCTTGTGATTACATTCGATCGGTGCATGGGCCCTAAAATCTACGAACGTTAGGAAGGCGGGGTGGCCCGGATGGCATTCCCCGAGTTTGAGGGAGTGTGCTTCCGTGCTATCCCCGCCCCTACCCGTTCAACTATATCTTATGTCTCACTGCCTCAACTAAACACTTTCCCCGAGTGTTGGAAACACGCTCATGTCCAACCTATTCCGAAAAAAGAGAAGCCACTTTTCTGATCCTTCACACTATCGCCCTATAGCTCTGTTTTGCATCTATCAAGATCTTTGAAACTCTTCTCAACTCTCATCTTCTTAGATCATCTGGAACTCATCACTTCTTTCCGATTCCCAGTACGGCTTTCGGCGCTCGAGTCTACTGGCGAATACTTTTCTATCTTACTGATTTTAGTTGTTTCCGCCTTAGAACATACGGGGAAACTGCGTGTGGCCGCTTTAATCATCCCAAAAGCATTGACCGGTAGCACGCGTTCACTGCTCTCAAGGCTCCCTTCTTTGGAGTTCCTCCTTCTCTTTGACTACTTTATGTCTAGCTTCCTTTCAAATCGCTCAATATCGGTGTGTTGATGGGAGCGACTTCTTCTTTCCTTTCTTGTCATAGTGTGTCCTCAGGGTTCAGTCATATCTCCTACTTTTCCTACTTCCATTAATGATCTTCCTCACCTGCACAGCTAACTCTATTCACTCATATGCGATGACTCGACCCTTACTTCTTCAACTCATTTCAATTCTGCTCCTTCTTTTACTTCTTGAATTGCCTCTCGTCTTTAATCTTTCCGATTCTTCTCGCTGATCTGGATAGAATTTCCGGGTGGGTTCGTCTCAACCTTTGTGAAATTCAATTCTTTAATAAAAACTCAACTTCTACAATCTCCCTCTCTTAAGACACCTTCAAAATTTCCTAATCTCTTTGACGTTCCTTCTCTTCTCTCCTGTGACAAATAAACATCCTGGCCTTAACATAAACAAAAAAAATTCTGAACCTCACATCACAACGGTTTGCTAGGGCGGCCTCAAAGAAACTCGGGAGTTCTGTTTAGACTGCGAGATTTTTTTTCCCCTTCTCAGTTGCTCCAGCTAAACAGAGGCCTCATCCCCCTTGTATGGAGTCACTGCTCTCATATCTGGGGGGGGCTCTCGTTTCACCCGCTTTTGGATAGAGTCGAGTCAAAAGCCAAAAGGCTTATAAACTGTTCTGCAACTTTCCAGTTCTCTTGACCCTCTATCTTTGCGGCGCGATGTTGGTGCTTTATCGCTTTTTATAGTACCGCAGCGGCAGGTGCTCGCGGGAGCTTATCACTCGCGTACAACTCCACCTTTACGTCGCCCTCGTAAAACTAGGGTGCTGTTCCCGCACAGGAGTTTCTGTTTGATGTGGGGAACTCTCTTCCATTCTTCTTGTTTCCTGCGAATTTAATCTCCCCCACTTTAAAGCCTGCGTCTGTGCTGCATCTCGTATTATATTAGTTGTGACCTTTGAGGCGTGAACACACCCTCCGTGAGATAGACTGCTGCCCGTGGAAGAGTGTGGTGACAACTGAAAAGAAAAAAAAAAAAAAAGAAAAAAAAAAAAAAAATAAATATATATGGATATATTGTGGTGTTATCCATATTTATGATGATATGAATATGAGTGAGTGAGTTAGTAGTTGTGATTATATATATATAATAATATATATATAATATATAATATTTATATATATATATTAATATATAATATATATATATATTATATATAATATATTATATATATATATAATCATATATGGTAATTTTTACCCAGAGTTGTCACCACCGATTTTTATGAAAATCACAAATATACCTAAAAAAAAAAATAATTGAAGAATTAGTGAAAAACGAAAAATCGTTCCTTGCTTTAGGAACAAAAAGTTACGCTTCTCAAAAGTGTTAAAAATCCCATTGGAATTTGTTCTAAAAAAAATTTTATAAAAATCACAGAATGTACTCTAAAAAAATATAATGAAGAAAAACTGAAAACGAAAATCGCGTCTCTTAGGAAAAAAAAGTTTACAGCTCTCAAAGTTTAAAATTTTCTATAGGCTTTTTTATAAAAAAAATTAGTGCCTCGTGCTCGTTTTAGGGCCATCCTAGTCACATTTGGATTGTTAAGTACATATATTTGATCTGTTTATACCTAACAAAACTTATCATAACACTTAGAGTTGAAATACACCTAACCCTAACTGATCAATATTGAAAAATTTCTATGGAATTATAACAGCTTTGAAGTCTGTAACTTTTTTGCTAAAGAGCGACCATTTTTCATTTTACTATTCTTCATTTATTATTTTTTTAGAAGTAATATCCTGTGATTTTCATAAAAAATCGGGGGTGACAACCTCTGGGTAACAATTACCAAAAATATATATATATATATAATAATATATATATTATAATATATATATATATATAT
>JABUQX010103160.1:20000-49308 GCA_015478945.1 Trachelipus rathkii | reverse complement strand
TTTATGTTACATAATATATATAATATTTATATATATTATATATATATTAATATAATTAAATATATTATATATATTATTATAATATATATATATCATATATAATATATATATTAATATATATATATATATTATATT
This sequence comes from Trachelipus rathkii, assembly GCA_015478945.1. Classification (NCBI taxonomy): domain Eukaryota; kingdom Metazoa; phylum Arthropoda; class Malacostraca; order Isopoda; family Trachelipodidae; genus Trachelipus; species Trachelipus rathkii. Next base: position 49,173 of record JABUQX010103160.1, on the reverse strand, counting down.
AATTAAATAATATATGAGCGCCTTCACTAGCTCAGATGGTGAGGTAACACTCGCTTAAGCAAGCGATGAGAGGGTGCCCAGGGTTCGAGACGTATGGTGGAGCGGATAGTGAACTGAGCGTTGAGGTTCTCTAATTAACTCTAGCTTCGTCTCACTCAGACTCAATTTAATGAGTACATTTGTATAGCGTGCTTTGACTACTAGTGGTTAAAATACTTTTTCCCGTGCAATCCGACTGATAGGCTTACTGGCGACTAGCTAAGCGGTAGTTTAAGCCGGTTAGGGCCCGGATACCCTCAAAGTGACCTTTTCTCGATGGTCACCACTGGACAGGTACTGATAGACCCTGTTCTGTACAGGTGGAGTATTATGTGGCTGTATGAGGACTCGATTACTGGTGATATTAATAACATATTTTTAGGCTATGTATAATTAACTCGCTATCATATTAACCATATGCAGCTATTAAAGCATTATAGATTGCATACGTTACATTTATGTAAGCTATTTATACGTTACATATATGAAGGGGTATATATACGTTGCCTAAACATAGGCTATGTATGAGTTACATACTGTATATGTATTATACGCTATGTATGACGTTAAATATATATGTAGGTTATTGTGTGATTGCATGTGATTATATAGGGTATACTATTTATACGTTAATAAGTAATATAATTAGGGTCATTAGTATATAGGCTAGTTACGCTAATATGTCCTTAATAGTTATGTATTAAAAAGTTAATAAGGTTTAATAAATCATTTATTTTGTGTAATAATAATATAAATTGATAAAATAAATAAATACACCTATCATATATATTATCATAAAGTAATATAAGTATAAAATACTCAAAAATTTTATATATATAGAAGAAAATAATAAGTAAAATATATGGTCAAGTGAGATTTGAACAAGTGTAGGAATAAAAAGTCAATCTTGGAGCCCATGACCGACAAAATTGGAATCATTTAGGAAAGAACAATGTTCGTGCAGTGAACAAAAAAGAGCTTATATATATAATAATATATTATTAATATAATATTATATTAATATATATAATATATATCTTAATATATATTATATATATATATATATATATATATAATATAATATATTATATATATATTATATATATATAATTTATATATATATATATGCTATGACGCACTAAACGTGTCAGTATTATCTATTATAATCAATTAACATATATAATATTAAAAATTACCCTCACCTCTCCATCGTGGATATATATATTACACTAATTCAATAATAAGGAATAGGTGATTATTATGCAAAAATAGGGGGCTCTAAATGTGGTAATTGGTTTGCGGTTTTGGCACCAATAGTCGGTTCTATTTTTTTATTTTCAATAAACATAATTATGTTTTAAACTGTACACACAATACTTAAAAGAATAGATAACAATATATAATAAATATATTTGTAAAATAATGTTAATAATATAATATATAAGGAGTCTGACTCAGATAACTTTCAAGCACTTATAAATACTTAAATATAAATATAAATTTATTGTAAAGAAAATATACTAAAAAATCTTACCATATTGTTTGGTTTTAGATTCAGTTTTTTGATTGAAACTTCAGAATACTGATCAGTGGGTCTATTAACTTGCTGTAATGCCTATACAGATCGCACCTATCAGTGCGTATCAGCTGAGTACATCTATTTACACCGTAATTCTCTATTCTTAAATTTTTTATCTCCTTATTATCTCACAGGTGATAGTGTCAATCTTGCTCACTGAGTTAATTAAGAGACTAGGGACCAAGACTTCAACATAGCCTTTTTTTCTTTATAAGGAACATAATAATAATCTAACACCTTTTAATCTGTTTACTCGATTACAGATGAGAACTGAATACTGAGAATTTGTAGAGAGTGTGCCATACGAGATCACGTTAGGGACTAATTCCTCTTCTAATGTGCTGCTCTTTATGGCATATGATACTCGTGTTTGTGTGCAATAATTGTGCACGTTTTTTCTTTCTCTAACTGTTTGGATTACTACAGATATCGCCTATATGAGAGGAGAAAAGTTACTTCATATATTTAGGCTGTTTCTAAAGTTTAAATAATTATAACAAAAGGTAATTAAATAAAAAACAGTTGTGTGATGTTAGAAGATGGAAGCCTAATTATTTAACTATACTAGTACATATTAATTAAAATATACACAAGTATAACGGTTGAGCTTTATGTTTTATCTACTTATTGATCATAAAAATATTCGTACTTTTATGCCTCTACAAAGGAAAGATAGACTCCAATATTCTACTTTCCCTACAAATAAAAGTAATTAATTCAAAGTCAATAATTTATTTTATTAATAATCGAATCTATATTTACTTTTACAAATAAATAGATCCAATATTGTACTTGACATCCCCGGCTAAGTCAGAAAACACTACCTAAGCTCTATTTTAATATATTTCAAAAGATAAATATACATTATTTTTTAAAAAAATTTTAATAAATCGGTGACAAAAATAGTTCTCGTATATTAAATTTAATTTCTATTTTTAAGCTAATACTCCATCCTAAAATATATGTCTTAAGGGTACCTAAAACCACTCGTGAATGACGTCAAGTGAATAGGCATATATAGGAGCTACATCAATAATTGAGCTTCCTCCCCCTTTATTATGAGTATTATATGATAATAAATTTTAAGTAACTTTATATATATACCCTAAAACTAAAGGAAAATATATTAACAACTGAATAGCAACTCAAAATTTTAGTAGAATAAAAAACATTACATTTTATAAATAATATGTAGATAAAGGTAGAAATACACTTTCTTTGAAGGACTGTACAGTACACCCAGGGTATTAAGGGAACTATCCACCTAGACTGATCCTAGCTGCCTATAGGATGCCTAACTTTAAACTTTAGCTATTTATCGTCTATAATAAAATCCTAACTCTATCCAGTTTATGGGACGTCAATATCTGAATAAAAAATACAATTATGGAGATCTCCAGGTATGGCCATTTAAAAACCCTCTATTTGCGAGCTAAAGAGCTCTTATTAACAAATTTATAAAACTTAATATAGGAAATTTATTTATTTAAATTTTAATTTTCAAAGATAAAATTATATATTAAATATTAATAGTAATGAGTTTTTTTTTATTTTTACACAACCAAAATAATATTTCTATAATAACATTTGATACATAACGAGCTTAAAGTTGACTCATGGTCGGTATTAGAGCCCAAGTAATATTAGCAAATACGTTGATTTACTACTCCACGTGGCTCCAAAGATATACTTTTAGGGGATATAGCCAGAGATGAGACTCTAGATTTCAATGGTGACAAGGTGACTGTGCCTTCACTAAACCATACCGTATCAAGTATTTTGCTTGCTTTGATGTCGATATTTCCTATTTTCTTTATATCGTATATGCGCTCGACGGCAACGCAACTCACACATATATATAAATATAAGGTTAAACTAATACCTTCTATTTATACACGCATCTTTGTTTTCACACTTAATCCTCACATCCCTACCCGATTTTGTAGGGATTGAGAGTTATACCATAATAGAGATGGGTGAGATTCCTCAACCTTCTTATTAACATTAATATGTAAAACGTTTATTTATAATATACACAAGCATTCCTATCATTACATAAGACAAAAAAGAAGTACTAATCTGATAAAAAACAATTATTTCATTAAAACAATCGTTATCTGCTCAGTCTAGTCTGTTTGTTCAACTATTTATAACTATTTTTTTTTTTTTGTTTTTTTTTGAAATAAAACAATAATATAATTATAAGATATTAAATTTTTAATCTTAATCTAAAAATTATCTTCTCGTTATAAAAAACACTACCATAATATTTAATGGGTAAGCATTAGAGTAAACTATTCATCCATTCGTCCTTTCTAATGTAAGCAGTGTGACGGTCATAGCATACCATTCAATTTTTTCAGTGGAGTTTGGTATTTATATTATGTATACTTCTTTCCCAATTTTATTTAGCCTTCGGAATTCATTGTGGAGGCTTTATATTATTCTTTTCTTTTGATTTGTATACAAATTTCATTTCATGGCAAGGCAATTAGAATATAATTTCTAATTTTAACTATAGTAGCTATTTTCTATGAGATAAGTATGCTTTTGGGGATTATTCTCACATATTAGTACTCATGGGGGAGATTTATTCCTCTACCCCATTACCCCATATAATAGCTAGTCGGAAGCTTTCTGGTATAATCGGTACTTTCAGTTGGAGTGATTTTCTTATTTTTTTTTTCTTGTTATTCTTTTATTTAGTAAAATGATAAACATGATTCTCTTTTTTTTTTTTTTTTTTTTTTTTTTTTTTTTTTTTATTTTATATAGGTTTTTTGGAAATTTTTTTTTCGTTTTCGTTTTTTATAAACATGAAAATTTATCTTCACGTTTACAAGAATATGCATCTTTCTAATTTAATTATTAATTATAACCACTATCAGACTACTTTTCACTTTTTCATTATACTATGTGTCACTTCCTTACGCGCGATATTAAAGATAAAAATATCTAGTCCTAGTGACGCCACTCCACTTTCGAATTAATTATCACCGCGTTATTTAATTATTAATTATTCTTATTTGCATTCTTTTTAATTCAAAATAAAGGTTAATGTCGATTTCTCACTTTTTATTCACTTTAATGGATCTGTAGTCTAATATACCAAAACTATATTTAGTAGCTAGCGAGAGTAGATGTATTGTATACATTAATCTAATAATATAAACATTATATATATATAATTAAATCCCTCACCTCCTCGGGTCATTTTTAATTTCAAAAGCATTTGGTAAATTTTGATAAATCAGTCAATGTTAATTTTACCAAACCAATGTATCTTTTTTATATATGTTGTTTCTACACGTGTAGAAGACAGGTAATTGGTTTTACATCATTTGTTTAATAAATTAAGGAAGTGGGCCAAGTAATACCCTTTATAATTATATTTTCTATAGTGAATAACTTAAATACCCCATATTTAAATTATACAATTTATTTATGGAATACAGTATTTTCATAATATATATATTATATATAGTATTAGTGGTGCAGTATATAATAATTGCCTAATGTGATTTTCTATATAATTATAACGTAGATTACTTACTTATTTACAACCTTATTTATCTATATCATAATTTTTATTTATTATTTTATACTAGTGAAGCAACTTAGCGTATCAATATTGAACTCTATAATAACAATGAGATTTTTCTTATATTTATAAGTATACAATTAATTAAATAATATTCTAACTACCTTTTATAATTATTTATTACATAAAAATAATAAGAATTATTTTTAGCGTGCCAGGACAATGCCCCTAAGTCGCGACATACTAGATGGCTCTTTGAATGTACTCATTGAGGGCGATAACTTGTCTACGTCTTCTATCCTTTGGTGAGCTTCAGATATTGCTACTGGATGGAGTAAAATAAGTACTCTTATATGTACTGTTTCATAGGTTTATAAATAATATATAAAAACATAAAAAAATAAATAAATTACAGTTGTATTGCTTATAATAGAGGAAGTTCGATCGCAACCCTGAACCGAAAGGCGATAATTCACAAATAATTGAGAAAAAGTTAAGGCTTCAACTTTGATCAATAAATAAATAGCATTATTGTTACCTTCTATACTAAGACGTTCCTTCCACCCTTCTCCTGCATTTAAGTTTTGTTGTGAGATAATTAGAAAGATTATCAATAAGCATATTAAATTTATTTTATATACGTAAACTATATCTTATAAATATCATATATATATATAATATTATATATTATATATATAATTATATATAATATATATATTATATTATTAATATTTTTATATAATTATTAAGCTATATATTTATATATATATATATATATTATATATATATATATATATATATATATATTAATATATATATTATTATATTAATATATTATTATAATTAATATTATATATATATATATATATCATATTATATATATATATAATTAATATATTAAATATAGTATATATAATATTTAATATATATAATATTATTAATTAATATATATAATATATATATATATATATATTATATATATATATTATTAATCAAATGCTGGGTGTATTATGTTTCCAACCTATTAATCTCGTGTATGCAGTGTTCATTCAATTCTAAGGTACTTTTCACATTAAATCTTTCAACTTATCTTTTAGTGTCAAATTTCAATTATTAACTATTACAGTACCTCTTCCTCGAGTCTTTATCAGTAATTTCGTTTCAGTCTCCTTCAGAGACTTAATCAAAATACTTTCTCCACTTCTCCTGTTCTCTTTCCCACTATGGCATGGCATTAAAATCTTCCATCAGTATTCTTTCTCCTTCTTCTCCACCTCTATACCTACCCTACACTCCATCCTTTCACATTCTCTATTCATAAATCTATTTATTTTATTCTTTCCGTAATAATGTCCTTGTACTGTGTGATATGCATATACTTTTGAAAGTATTATACTGTAATTTAGATCTGGCCTACATATTTATATCTAAACACACAGCTCATATTCAATTTCAAGTTTGGTGCCGTAGCTGTAAGTGATTGTTATTATTTATTATCACCCTCATGTTAGAGGTATGGACTAATGGTTAGATAGATACTCGCTACTCTTATCTATCATATCCACAAAACTCATAACCATTTTCAGCTGAGCATGTCTCCAATGAAAGAATTAGAGTATAATGTAACTAAATAATTTATGTAGGTATTTATAATATATAGAATTATATGATAATTATATGAATTAATACATCTTGTGTTTGACTACTATAAGTTAGTTATTGCAGTAAAGTGAAAAAATAATACAATTATCGTCCTCCACTAACATTAATTTTCTCTATAATCGCCAAATAATAATTCATCGTTTAAAATACTATCATTTTAAGATATACCAAATATAATTTACTCAAATGTGAAATTTATGATGGGCGACAAATGTCTACATTTTTAATAAAGTAGTTATTACTATAAATTATTAGATAATGTGAAATAAAATTTAAAGATAAATATAGCGATAAAAATTGAGTAAGAAATGATTACAAAATTTTCATTTAAAAAAGGTATCTGCTAAAATAGAGAAATAGAAATATTTTGGTACTATAAAAAACAAATATTGAAAATCCATTATAAAAACCATTTTAAAAATATAAGACATACACCTAAATAAATTTATTAATATAAATATTCGATATTTTCTAGTATCATTTTTGATAAGGGGTAATAAGACCATCCTAACCTTAACTCATATAACCTTAACCTAACCTAACTTAACCTAACCAGACCTAACTCAGCGTAACATTTGATCATTAAAACCTAACCTAACCTAATATCACTTAAACGATGTAACGTAATGCACCAATCACTTAATTAATATCACTTAATCACTTAAACCTATATATAACCTACTTATCACTTAACCTAACCTAATCACTTTAACCTAATATACTAATACCTTATAACGTTAGTCGCTGATAGCGTGCAGCACTATTACTCATGATCAATTAAACAATAAAATTGAGGATAGCGGATAGGGAGCCTAAATAACAACATTAACATAACCTAACTAACCTAACCAACCTAAGTTAACCTAACCTTTTCGAGCGCCTTGCACCCATAGTTGAATAGCTTGTCTTCCATATCCCGCTGAATAGTTTCTCGTAGAGCCTCGAAATTATCTCCTCAACCCCTCTTACTATTTCTCCCCCCAACTATTGATGTTTCTTTATGGCAATGTCATTTTTAACGGATTAGATGATGTGTGGAAACGTAAGACTAGGTTTTTTAATAATTTTATATATAGGCGATTAAATGCAATAAATTAATATAGAGTAGAGAATTAAATATTTAATTTTATTTAAAACAGGTTTTACTAAATCAATAATTTTTTTTAAACCATAATAGTTATATTTAATATAAACTCTTTTTATATATATATAAATACAAGATTTTAAACTCTAATAAAAGTAGCTTAATGAGTTGATATTGTACAGACGCCTTAAGCGTGAGAAAGTGTTAAATTGGTGAGATCTCGAAAAATCAAAAGAAGATGTTAACTTCCCTTTATTTAGTGATGTGCATAATATATAATAAAGAGAGATTTTCATAAAAGTGATAGAAAAATTAAATGAGAAGATTGAGAATTTTTTGGTCTTAATTAAATAACAATGCATTCACTAACACTAATAATATATATAATTTTATTCATAATGAAAGATTATTATTAAAATACTATTATTTTAAATGAATTGTTGACTATACTTCCCTTAGTTATATTATCAAATTTTAACATAAGTTACTTAAAAAAAGCTTAAACTTGGTAATCAAATATGTTTTTAATCTAAAATATTCAATCTTTTTCAATCTCTAAATAATATACATAATATAACTGTATAATATGTAAATGAATAGGTTACTATATTATTATTCAATTTTAATAATAAATGGTTAATATAATTTAGAGTAGAAATATTATATCTTTATTATAATAATACATTGTGTATATATTCACTAACTACTTAAATATATCCCTAAACAATTTTAATATGTCTTACTAACTATATCTCTTCAACTTCTCTTAACCTTAACATAGGTGTAATGAAATATTTTAGTAGTATATATAAAATGCCTATATAATGAAATTTCAATTTCAATCAATAAATAATAATAGAATCTCAACCACTGAAACTAATAATTTAAATAACTTTGGGGAAAGCTCTTTAGCATATATGTAAAAGCTTAGAAAAGTTTCATTTGCCGAAAGTCACTATTTGATATACTTATTTTAACTAATTCATCCATATTTTAGTTGATCTATTATAAAATTTAAATTTTAATATATAAAAAGAATTCCTACATATTTATATATATAATATATATATATAATATTAATATATATATATAATATATGATAAATTAATTATAAATAAATTGCATAGTTGATAATTATAAACACGGTTTACCAATAGATAAAATAAAAAAAAATAAAATACTATATGGTGACAATACATCTCTCAACGACGCACCTCAGGCGAGTACGACGAGCTCAGGCAGGCTTGCCTGCCTTAATATAATATACATTGCAAGTTAATTAAGGATACTATTTTATTTTCTAATAGCTTATCGACCTATTGTGCGTATGCTGAGTTCTAAGGTTAAACAGTGTGATAGTTAATTAGGCATGACAAATTCATATATAGCTCAATTTTGGTATTATATATTATTTCTTATTTAAGATGTTTTTTATAAGTAACTATTAATTATTGGATTTATTATTAATATTATACGATTTTTTATATTTTTATTTTGTTTTTTAAATTTAATTAATTTTAGTTCATTAAAAAAATAAATATAAGGCTCACTTGCACTACCCAGCTGTAGAACACTTTGCTTGACCTAGATTATTATATATATATTATATAATTAATATATATTTATATATATATATATATATATTATAATTATATAAATATATATTAATATATATTAATATATATATATATATATATAATATTATATATATATATATATATATAATATAAATTATATATATATAATATATTATTAATATATTATATATATTAATAATAATATATATTAATATTATATATATATATATATATATATAGCATCGTATTTTATGTTTCACATGCAGATACATATTGTTCTATTTCCTAAATGATTCATTTTGTTCGATCATGAGGCTCCATGTGATTATGACTTTTATTATTTCCTACACTTGTTCAAATCTCACTTGACCATATATTTTTCACTTGATTATTTGTTTTGTAGTTTTAGATATAATGGTTCCAAATTTATTTTATCATTTTTATTTAAAAAAAGATTATTTAAACCTTATCTTTAAATAATATAGACATATGTTAGCTGAAACATATGTAGCGTATACATAGCCTACTAAATATACATTTAATAACGTATAAATATGCCTTAAATACATGCAAACGCATACATAACCTACAATCAATATATTTAACGTATATCAATAGCGTTATATACATTATATTACAGTATTGTTAAACTATACATACATTAGCCTATATGTTAAGGCAACGTATATATACCCCTCATATATGTAACGTATAAATAGCTTACATAAATGTAACGATGCAACATATGCATAGCTTTCATATGTAGCGTATACATAGCCTATATATATGATATTATATACATAGCCTATATATATGTAATCTATGTATAGCCTACATATATACGTAACGTATATATAAACTATTCAACATAAAAGTTAATTAATTAAATAATATTATACTAATATAATGTAATATATTATCAAAATATATTTAAAGCAATGCAATATAATAAAAATAGTACAACAAACAGTTTTATATATTATATATAAATAATTATATATTATATATATATTTATATATATAATATTAATATTATATATATATTAAATATATATATTTAATATATATATATATATATATATATATTATATAAATATATATATATATATATAAGCGTGTCAGTTTTTGTAGATATGTCTGTGAATATATCTGTCACCTACTCATCACCACAACACACTTGTTAATCATATACTTCATTCTTTAATATATATAATTACTATATATTAATATACCTCTAACTAATACTGTATATAGTATATGATCATATATCTAACTATTTATATAAATATTAATATATAATATAATATATATTATATAATATATTAATATATGTATATATATATATATATATCACTATATATATATATATAATATATATTATTCATTAATCAAAAATTAAGGTGGAACAATAGAATATCTTAATCATCTATAATATTATGTTATACTATATTAATAAATATTATATATATATATATATATATATAGACAGGTAAACCAACCCATGCTATATAATATATATATAGTATAATATATATTATATATAATTAATTATATATCTTAATATTGTGCACGTTATTCATTTTATATGCACTCACTTAATTATATAGTGTCGCTAATAAATTGAGTTTTAAATAAATTAAATGTTTTTTTATATTTTTTTTATGAAATTAGATTAAAGAAGCTTTATTTATTTAACTCTTTATTACTTTAAAATTATTCGTAGGTAGTATTTTGGGAATTTATTTATTTTGTTTTTTTTAATAGTAAAAGCATTTCCTAGAAAGAGAACACTCATAGCCTACATATATTTAACTTATAAACCTACATAGAAGTAACGTATACATATTAGCCTACATATATGTAACCTTTATATAGCCTGCATATATGTAAGGTATACATAGCCTACACTCTAGAGCCACTGCGTAAGTAATAAAACTGGCAATTTTCATTCTTAGCGACAAAAATATTTTATTTAACAAGCTCAGCAAAGATATGAAATAAGCATCATTATTAACTATAACAGGTTCAAGTCTACTACCGATGAAGAATTTGGGAATTTATTTGTTTAACTTTCTCTCACTAAGCGCCAGTTCCCTCTAGTTACGGCTGGTGATTATCCTATTACCATTTATCTGCGAGATATCTAATATGCACGGTGTAATATTTTTTAATACGCTATCATTAGTTAATAATATTAAAATGCTGCGTGTTTATTAATAAATAGCGTGAGTATTAAAGAATTTTTGATAATTAATTAAAAAAATAAATATTCAGGAAAATATATTGTGAGAACATGATGACTATTAAGAGACCCCATTATTCCCTTAATCCAACAATTATAATAATTTCTATAATTGTCTATCCTTTAGAGCAAAGTTACGGCGCTTGGTCGATTGCAGCGCCATCTTTTCAGCGCTAATTTCGTTTTCACATTTCTTCCTCCTTTTTCTTTTGAGTTGAAGAAAATTTTCGTTAAAACGCGAAAGGTACTTTTAAATTCAAACGGCGCTTTTGATTTCCTCCACGTTAACTTCAAGTATCCCATTATCGATTATCAGCGTCATGATCATGCAAGAACGCTCCAAAACAAAGTGGATATGTTGTACTGTTTTGGTGACGTTCTTCTATTGTTCGTCGCTTATAAATTATTAGGTAGCCCATATATTAAAACGTTCTTTCGCCAATATGAAAGTTAATGATAAAAGATTCGTACTATTTGACTAAGATTTTAATATTTAATTTTTCCTCAAACTAATATGGAATTTAAACATAAGAGATATAGTCTCTTAATATTATTTTAAAATAATTCACAACTTGTTTATCTCTCTCCCACCATGTTTGTTCTTTTCCCTTTTTCGTCGTAATTATCTTGTGGCTAAATTTCTTATACTATTATTATTTGTTTTATTTATAAGCATTTATCTACTAAACATGGAGAGACAGCTTATATTAGGATGTAGGGCCGTTTAAAAATATAACATTGAAATAAATTATAGTAGTATCTCAGTTTAAAAAGTTAATAAATAAATTAATGTGAGCTCACAATTCTATTGGATAATAATTTTATTTTAATAAAGCTAAGATAAAGATTTTATAGCTCTTATATAACTATTTATAGGTACGTACGTGTTTGGGAATTTAATTTAATTTAGTTTTAAAAGCATTCTCCCATGGTAAGAGAAGCCAAAACAAGGTTTTGTTTGATATAAAGACATTTAATAATTTTCAGTATTAAATAAATTAATTTGAGAAAATAATATTTTACCAATATATAAAAAATTTTTGAAAATAAAGGATAACTAATTTATATAATTCTTGTAACTTTTCGACTCATTCGTATACAGTGGGGAATTTATTTAGGAATTTATTTTTATAAAAGCAAGCCTGAATAAGATTAGTACCTATACATATTATTAGATGTTATAGGCCGTAATTCAATTGCTGTAAAACACAATATTTAAATTCTCCGTTCTGAAACTTTTGAAACAGTAATATGAAATGGATTATTTTTTTATTTTAATAATGATAAATAGTAATACTGTTTATATTTTAATCTACTTTTTGATTTCATCTGAGTGCCTTTTATTTATTTATGAGGTAGATTTATATATTTAATAATATTTTATGTATTATTTATATAACGCATAATCTCTAATGAGTTATATAGAAAGTACTCTTAATCATGGATGTGGGCCGTTTCAAAACATTAGGCAAATAAAAGATTGTAAAAAAGTTAAAAGATTAATTCAAAAAAACAGGGAAATAATTTTATATTAATAAAGCTGTAAAGAAAGGTATGATTTAGGAAATAAAATTACAAATATTATTAATTAAATAATTGGTACGTTACTATTGTACTTATGAGGTAATTTAATATTTATATTTTTTTTATAAAGCATTTTACTCACTTTGTAAGAGAGCTCAAACTAATTAATTCTGGATATAGGGCCGGTATAAATTTTAAAGATAACTATAATTTTAATAGTTTTCAGGTTTATTAAAAATATTAAGAATATATAAAAAAATATATTTTATCAAGAAAATTTGTGTAATAAATAAAATCCAAAACAAGATTGTATAATATTCTTATATATTAACTTATTAAGTAAAAATTAATCGGAGGTATTTATAGGAAGTTATGCAATTTTTGAGTATCACATAAAAAATAGCCACGCATAGTATTAAAATAAGATTGAGAATCAGAGAAGAGATGCCTTCAGGACCATGCGTTTCATGATTACATATATGATTTTAGGATTACGAACGCGTAGTATGAGTGTTTTCATATAAATAATGCACTTTTCTATGTCATATGTAGAAAATTTTTGTTTTCTTCAATGCTTTATTACTTTATATAAACTCTTTTACCATTTGCACCAACGGTGTTGGAATTTTAATTATTATTTGTGTTTTAATTAAGTTCCATTTATTTTCGTCAAAGATAGATGATAGGACAGTATATATATATCATAATATTTCATGGTATTGATCAGACTCAGGTGTAGTTTGTCTCGGCCATATTATGCTGTATTATTTAATAATTCCTACCGCTATGTGTGTCAATTCCATCAAGTGACAAGCACTTTCGCTTTTAATATTTATTAATTTATTTATGATAAAATATATGTAAGAATATATTTTATTCTAAAAATAATTTGTAATTACTTTAATTTTTTAAAGCTTTCTCTCAGTATTAGAGTAGCTACGTTCATAATATTTAATTCTTGTAATCCCGTTACTTTTCATAGGTTTTGCGATTATTAATATTTTTTGGAATTTACTATTGTAGATCCTTATTATTCCAAAATCGCGATCTATCCTTACTCAGATATGGATTTGGCTGTTCTATACATTTATTCTGTGTTATGTTGGTGTGTACCTGCGTCATTTTTTAAAGATATTCTCGCTTATATTAATTCTGTTAACTCAATTTTGTCTTATGAGCGTGATAAGTAATTTTATTGATAACTCATGATTTCGTTGCAGTATAATCATTTCACACTAGCGGAGACTCCATTATCGTGTGTGGTGTTTATAATATCATGCTATTGCTGAGTAAGTCCCGATTCGTTTTCACACCATTCAATAACGCGGCATTGTAGGTAAAGCGGAGCTAGCGGGGAATTGTGTGAGATGAGGCTTGATATATAAAATACTCTTATAAATACACGCTCCTTGAATATGTATAGGAAGACCCAAACGAATATCTTGTGGAAAATGTGTGTACCGAGCTATACTTATTTTATAGGACTAATTTCATTAATTTATTTTCTCAACTTGGACTATACTAGATTCTTTTTCTTATAGTATTGTATATCATACAAATCTTGCGTTGAATTTTCATTGTGATGAGTTTTCTATTTGGAAAAAAATATCGATAGTTTATATATGCAAGACTGTGATGGGTTTACCACTTCTCGCTTGTCTATAGTAAACTCCGCTTAGTTTGCAAACCTCTTTACGAGCGGTTTAGGTTGATTAATGGATCTTTGTTAGAATTTGTTATATTGGTTAGTTACTAAAAGAACATATTTTATATTTAAATATGTTTTGTTAAAAAAAAATGAATACTTTAATAAAAGAACCTTATAGGACCACTCTTGTCTTATAAAATTTTTTCTAAGAATTCTGTCTAGTACTTCTAACTAACATATTACAGCTTAATTATCTAGACAAAATATTTTAAAATATCAATTTTAATTGATTTATGAATAAAAAATTATTTACTTAAATAACAGCATAGTATATCATGTGCCACTCTTCAAACTTACCTAGTACGTAATTGAGGTTTTGGAGACAATTCTAATTTTTATTAATATATTTTTGTTTAAACTCTCTCCTAATTAAAAGAATATTTTTTAATTGTTCTTAACTCCCGTCATTGAAACAATATATTTTCCTTCTCTGAAATCGATACATAGTCCGGGTGTCTATTTTATAAGTGACGAGTTATTTAGTCGTCTCAAAAGTATAAGGAATTGGTGATATATAGTATAAATAGATTTAATTCTTCTTTTAATTTGTGCTTTGTTAGCCTCATTAAATAGAGATGGGAAACAGAATGTTAGCATTAATTCATATTTTATTTTAGTAGAATACTTTTTTGTAGTCTCTCTATCCCACTATAGTTGCGGGGTCTGTTATTCGGGTGATTTACAAGTATGCATATATATTATTAAGGTCTATTTTATAGATTCGTTATCCAGCAAGTCTGCCTTTTATTGTTTACCCATGAGAGGACATTTATGACAGAAGAGCTAAACAGTATTCTTTTGCTGATATATGCCCCATAATTTTCCTTACCTTATATTCTATGCAACACTGAGCTTTCAACTTAAATGTATGGTGTTCCTGACGCCGAGAAAATATGTTCTTCAAACACGTGTAATGGTTTTGGGCAATTTTCTTTTGTTTAATTACTTTCACTGTTATTGTTCATTTATTAAGAAGCCCTTATATATATATACTTATATTAGTTACTAACTTTTTAACGGTGTTGAATCCTCAATGGTACTTAAGCAGGTTTTGCTTTTTTTTTACTGGTTTATTATTCTCAATTGTGTGATTGATGAGTTGTCTTTTAGTAAATATAACTTTTTTAGTTTTTTCTCTAGGAAGGCTTAGTTTACCTAAAGTCATATGATGTAGACCATCTCAATGTTCCTACTATTTATCTAGGTCTGTCTATAGAAGCTGACGAGTGGTTTTAAATTGCATATTATCATTTTACCAAATATTTAGTGTTCGTTGAAAAAATTTTTTTTATACTGACCATTTATAAATATAGTTTATATAAAATGCTCAATAATTCTCGCTTTCTGAATACTATCATGACTTAATATAATACTCGAGTTATTTTAAATTTACAATGCTTCAACGGGCAGTTTTTTTTTTCAAAGAGTGTGAGTAGCTCTAGTTTACTCTAAGGCGATTACTCTATCCTCTAGAAGTCTCCACAGTACAGGAGACTCGAACCGCGTGGTTCTTAATGGCGTATAGATTACTTCTACACTCCGTTGCTCTAATCTATATCTGGATTTCATTAGCATAACAGACTCTCGACTTGTTAATATAGTGCAGAGCACTCACTCAAGCCATATCTGGAATGGTTTATATTTTGTTGTCCGTACTTCATCTAATTTTCTATTATTCAAGTTATATTTCATATTATAAATAAAAATCATTCAATAATTTTATTTATTACGTTCAGTGTCATTAATAAAGAGATTTTTCAGTAATTCGAAGTAAAAATAAGGTGTTCATTTCATTATATTTTTAGTATTGTAAATAATAATAATTATGCGCAATTGTGTGACATTTAAAAGTCACATTGTGAAAAGGAACCAAACCGTGTAACACTATTATATTGTTCTATGCGAGAATGAAATTCTCTTTAGAGTCGTGTAAATTTAATTTATTTAAGAATATATTTTAGATATTTAATCCTACTTTTTAAAAAGAAAATTGTAGTTAGATAAAGAGCCATATAAATATTAACTTTATAATTATCATCTAATTATTTCTCATTTAGTTGTCAGTTACCGTAACATTTCCCCAGATCCTTATTAATACACTATTAATATTAAAGCATTTAAAATATAATTATATTTAGTTTATTACAAATATAATAATAATGTAGTAAGTTTTTTTGTTTAGAGTGGGAATTATTTTCCATTGAGAATGAAGTTTCGAATAATTTAAATTTTATTAAAATACTCTTAATTATCCTTATTTGAACACTAACTCGCTAAATTGAACTCAAGGTATAACATAATATAATATAATTTATAAGTATAATATAATATAATATAATATAATATAATATAATATAATATAATATTGTACGCTAATAATATAATATAAATTTATTTATATAACATTTGTTTTAATTTATAAAGCTATAATTTCCTCTATAAAAGCAAAGAGATTCAAGCATATCTTGGTATGTAAGAGTGTGCAGTTTATAATATAAAATTACATAAATTAGAAAAGCGACGATTTTGACACGTTATATTCGGTTTCGAGCCATTAATAAAAATGATTATTAAAATTAATTTTTATATATGCTTTCCCTCTCATACGTTAATTTTTTATTTAATAAACAGCAATAGTAATGATAGTGCTGCCTTTTTGTTGATTTAACGTTATGGTTATACGTATATCTCGCCATTGTTTTGTTGAGCCCATATAGATTTCCAATATTGTGTACTTTTATTCCGATTTTTTTATTTATTCCTTGTCAGATATGGATTTTTTCCTATGTGTTCAAAAAGTCATCCAGACAACATAATTATCCTAGAGCTGTGAGACCGCCTTATTACGTTTCACTAAATTATATTCAGGTTCTTTTTTAGCTCTTTTAAAAAGTTAATATTACGAACAAATCTATTTTCTGCATCAAGATATCTCTATGTATTGCAAATGATTCATTGATTAATGAGTTATACTCTTTGTATATACATATATATACTTATTATGAGTACGGGGTATTTGTAATCTATTTATTTGATTTAATTAATTTATAATTATATTAGGCCAATATTAAGAGAGTACTCAATATAATTAATATTACTTTAGATTATGAATACTGATTTTCTTTTATTATGTGAGACTAAATAATATTGTTTTTAAAAAGATATTAATATTGCAGTGATAGTTTTTATTTTGGATGAGGAGCATACAATCATGAGTGGTCAGGGGGGACAAAGCTGAGCACTTCTCCACTCTCTTAACTTCTTAATAAGTGTTCCTATCTTCTGCACCTAACGGGTATTAAATCTAACCAGGTCTATATTTTTAGATATACTTTGACCTCTCTTTGTGAGGTGTATAGGGCATTAATGGTGTTACCTCAGTATGCTAAGCGAGAAGACAGCCATATCTGGTATTTAGGTCGAGTTATTAAAAATAATAATAGTATATAATCATATTTTATACGTTTAAAAATTTTTAATAATCATGTAAATAAAACTTTTACGGATAAAATATTTATTTAAAACATGAAACAATTGTAGACTACTTTATATTTATTAACTTTAAGGGATTTATATACGTGGTTTGGGAATTTAATTTTATTATATTTATTGTTTTTAGGATAGGAAAGACCAAATATACTTTTAATCAGAGCAACATATCTTTAATATGATAGTTATCTCAATAAAAAATATATATACAAGAGATGACAATAATTTAATTCCATTATTAGCACTTAGATTCGACAAACTTTTTATTTCAAATTCTTCATATCCGTACCATATATAAACTGACTATTAATTATGTACTCATTATAAATATGAGACTTAGAGCCTTAACATCACAGATATATATTGGTTCTCTCTATACATATATAAAGTAAGAGATATTATATAAATACAAAAGTAAAAATATCTAAATTTTCACCCAAAACACTACGTATCATTACCAAGTTATATAGAGAGCTACTCATAAATTCTTGCATGCCATTTTATATAAAATTTTTACGATGTAAAATTGCATTATTTTTAACTTATTTTAACTATTAGTCAAATAATATATTAGGTCTCATATAATGTTTTTTAACGGCTCCCATCAACCCAGATATATTGACTCTATCCTGATGTCTCTCTCTCAATTTTGCGACTTGCTGAGATTGCTCCAATCTTATTTTCTCACATTTTATCTCTTATGAACCAAAGAAAGTAAACAATATAGAAGACTATCTAACCTTGTTTGAAAAGGTTTAATAATGAGTTGAAAATAAAGCTTCTCTAATGTGACAATTTTTTCAAAATAAAATTAAATCTCACATATTTTTTGTTTAATATAAATCAATTATTTTGAGACGAACTGTGTTCGCTCTAATTTTAATTTGCTTCACATCAATAAGTATAAACCGGGTTTTTTACCAGTCAATTCAAAAGTAATGTTATAATGTTGGAAATTTCTACGTGCTTATCTTATGATAGCTTATCAGTCGGAATGATATCTCTGCACTGTTCACTTTTAAAATTTAAAGTTTGCTCTCTAAGGTATCTAAAGTAAGTGCTATATCCTCAGAACACCTCGTGATAAGCTTCCGTGAACCAGGACTAATTTAATATAACTATTACCAAAGCGCGCCTACTCTCACCAGTGTTGAATTCACGTTTTATATTGATATACAAATTTTTCATCAAATCAGGAATATTATTTTTCTTACCAAAAAACTTGTCATTTCAGTCACAAACTAAATTATGTTTTAAAAATGAAACCCAGCCTAAATCCAGATATGTTGGCTCTCTACATGGGAGAATATATATATAGCATTTATTTATTAATTATAAACAATTAATAAGTTAGAGAGTGTTAAGATTACTCCTACTATACTATAAAAGGTATGTTCAAGGTCAGAAGTTATATTAGAAGCTATATCAAATCTTCTAGCTTTAATAATGAAATTTTAATTACTTGAACGTTACATATTTAATTGATTTTTACTTGTTTGTTTTATAATATTACAATTATGGTTTAAGTTTATATTTTAAACGCCTCGTAGCGTAGGAGGCTGACTCCTCACCTTGTGCTTAGGAAAATTGTCTTTATATAAAAAACATAATATTAATTACAATTTCTCCACAACCACGAGGATGCCAAATGAAGAGGTTTTAATAAAGAGTAAGAATAAATGTTTCCTTAAATAAACTCAAAATTAGTGTCCAACATAAAAAATACTCCTACTTATTTATCTTAATAATACATTAATCTTTTATCTACCTGTTATAATTAATTGGTTTCCTAGTAAAATTGAAACATAGTAAAATATTACCCGAGCACTCCAGTTTTAAGATGTTGCACTCCACTTATGATGTCTCACATAGCGTGGCTAAATTTATTGAACAAGAAGATTCTATAAATGAAATATCCCCAAAAATCCTGTCAAGTATATATATATAGTGTAACTAATTAAAAATAACTCATATATATAATATATATTATATATATATATATATATATATATAATAATAGATTATATATATACATAATTAATTATATATAGATATATATATGCCACTTATATATATATTAATTTATAATATATAATTTTTCAGATAATATTATATATATAAAATATTATATATTATAATATTATATATATATATCTTTACTAATATTAAGACTAATATTATATCAGTATTTGATTAAAAATGTATATAATAAATATATTAAGTAGTTATACAATACTGTTATCGATATATATAATATTATATATACTATTAAATATTAATATATAATTTATATATATATAGCTTAACTATATTATTATTAAATTATAATTAATAATATATTTATGAAGTAGTATATATATAGTATGATATATATATAAAAACCTATATATATAGTAGTATATATCACACACATAATATTATTCATATTATAGATATTATAATGTTTAGTAGTACTATCGGTATTACTTTAATATATACTATATATATAAAATTATGATAGGATATATAATAAGACAAAGATGAATAATAATATAACTATTAATAATATAAATATAGTGAAAAAATATTATAATTATAATATAATTTATATAACATAACTATATATATACCTAACAAAATATTATTTATTTTTCTAATATACTACTATATATATATATTGTTATGCCAGTAAATTTGATAAGAAGAACTCAGATAAAATGTGAAAGGTAGCAGTCAAAACGAGAAAGGATATCCATAGGTCAACTAAGACTACCACAAGGAGGCAATCCCGTCCACTTCGCATATTTCGCAATGATGAAGGAATCACAGCACAGGCGCCAGCACCTCGGACCGAGTCAAGACGCATGGGTCCAGATTATTTTGGGAGCCTAGAGCGTTTTCTAGTCAGATGGGCACAGTTACGGATTAAAATGAAAATTTGGTAGATCCGTTTTTAAAGACAATTCAATTCCTATGATTGTACTGAGAAAACAGAACCAGTATACAGTTACTAAAGGGACCATATAGAATTTTTTAGGAATGAGTCGCATAACCCCAACTTTTTAAAGAGGAAATTCTATTTATGAAAATGCGCTTGTGAGTACATTTTAATTCACCTATACGCTGGATATACTCTCAGGCGCCTAAAGGGAGTCATCTTTGCCAAGTTTTATTGTTATTTGCCACCAAATGAAAAGTTCGGTGCAAGAGGGGGTTTCCTAGGGGCGATTCGGGTTTACATTTAACAAAAGCCTTTCAGGTTAAATATAAGATGTTCATTGTGTTTGTAAGGGATATACAACACAGAGTGGCATAAAACTGCTGCTGAAACTGCAAGATTGTTCCACAGGACGTGCCGGTAGACATCCAATTAACCAGCATTCTAAGAAAATCATAGAAGAAAATAAAAAAATATTATCTCCTAATATTCATGTGACTAATCAATTGTTGTCGGTAAGTTCCCTTGAGTCTTGATAATATCGAGCCACTTCGGGTAAGCATCAAAGCCATTGAATGGATCGTAGATTTTGGGGCCCCCTAATAGGATCTTGCGTGCGCTTCTTCATCCGAATGTACAATTGACGGACAGAGTAATTGGACTATTCAGTTACATTTAGAAAAAAACCCTATTTAGAAAACAAGAGGGAATAGATAATAAAATGCCACATACCAAATCAATGTTTCAGATTCTCAATCCAATCCGCAGCAAAATCTCCGGTTATAATTTCGTGTGCTCATATGTAAAGGTACGTAGTAATAAAAGAGGAAAGCTACGTGTTAAATATAAATATACTGCTAAATTAAGGTCAAAAATTTACCAAAAAGAACGCTTCGCGTAGCGTATTTATATAAAGAACTTTATCTTAGTACGGAGACTTTTAGTGGTAACCAGCTGATATTTCTAGGAAAGAGGTCACCATAAAATTAAATCTCGATAAAACAGGTGCCACATTGCCGCTATTTGAATCTCAGTCCGATGAAGTAACAAAGAGGATTTATGGCTTGTGAACTGAAAAGCGTTGACGCAAAAACCATTTCGGAAATGCCATTGAAACGATTTTGTCCGGTTAACGTGGAAGACACTTACTATCTTCACCGAGATATCAATTACGGTCATCGATTGATTAATAGAAAGTTGCTGGCGGTTATAACATAAAATTTCGGTCCATGTAATCCCACCCATGTTACTGGCAAGAAGAGGGGGTGTCCAAAAGTATATTGCGGAAAGTATAAAAAAAGCATGGTTCCTTCATTTGCTCTTCACACGAAGTACATAAGTTAAACAGAATCATAGTTTAGTAACAAAATATGTATTATTGTTTTTCCGTAGTATACTTCAAAACTCTTTTAATACCAGAAATCTGAAATCACTCTGACGGATTAAACTTTATTTTTTTAAGAGCATCTTGAGCTTGTGCACTTTCAATTGCAGGAATAGATGCCGTTGAGTCCAATTTCGGAAGACAATTAAAATTTAATGTTCTAAATGCACATTTCTCAATAAAGCACATATTGCCATAGACCGCAGATGGTCGGCCTATATCCACGTGGAATAATCATACAGTAACAATCAACGAGGAGATTTTACTAGCTTTCTTTTAACCCAACTATAGGTATGAGAAGGCGTAGAAGAAGAGCTAGAACTTGGTACAAAATTGGAGCTATTATTTTAAAACAAAAAGTAAATTAAATTCCACAAACCACGAAAGGTAACACACGGCCAAAAAAGCTTTGAGTATGTGTATAAGAAACTAGAAAGGATCTTTTACCTGTTGTAATCCTCAAGTCCTAATTAATCGCCGGCGACGTGTCATAAAAAATTACTTAGGACCCGATTGGATCGAATATACAACGAACGGAAATTGGCTGGTAGGCAGATTGCACCCTATAATTCTTAATTTCAATATCCACCTAATACAAGTCCCTAAACCGGCAGCGTTTCTGCCGCGTATAATTTGAACAGTTGGTTGATCTTAAAATAATGACTGCTGTATCTAGATTCTATAACCTCTTCTTTGCAATTACGGTTTCTACTGAAAATACACCTGTTCCCAACTAGCTCCAATGGAGCAATATCTACATTTTGGCCTTTGGCCATCCTAATTTCTTGCTTGATTACTCATAACGGAAAAATCGGATGTGGACGTTTATAGGTAATAAAAGAACATGTGCACTATCAAATTATATTTATATATATGTATTTCACATCACTTTCCCTAAAAAGCAAGGCCACTGAAATAGAAGGCTAAGGAATGCCTTTGGATAAAACAAATGTTTAAGTTGGGAGGTAAGGTATAAAACATAAAGAAAAGCTGATGTTACTGCTTGTAAAGTCAAAACTAATAACTGATTTCCCATATGATTAAAGTCTAAAACCCAAGTACTTAAACTACATAATAGTTGGATCTGATACCTTATATTTTCCAATTCAGGACGATATTTAAGTTGAAACGTCTAATTTGTATGATAACCTAGCTCGCCCCACAATGTGCGACTCAACAAACCTTCAGTACGAGGAATATAGAACACTCTTCCCGGACTGCACATTCAACTGCTGCAGAACGTAGTGATTCAGAGGCGGATCTTCTTTTATGGCTGCGGTAGCAGTGTTGCGTCTAAGGATTCTACAAGTCCACTGAAAGTCATAGAGATAGAGTGGAAAAATTTTAAAAAATTGTCTAAACATTATTGTTAGGAATTTCTAGACACAGACAGCACCTTGTGATCGCAAAAAACCATTACGAAAGCCGATGGACGAGGTTTTATGTCCAAAGGTTACGATACTGAAGAACTCAAGATACGCTCTTGAGGTATCTGTTTGAATAGATAAAATTTTGAGCTTGGGTTCGCAGATCGGCTTTATTTGTTTCCAAACGGTCATCGTCTGAGTTTGCACAAACGGAAAGAAGGAAAACGAGTGTCCAAGTAATATTGCGGAAAAAAAAAGTATAAAAAAGCTATCCATGTTCTTCCTCATTCTGCTCTTAACACCACAAACGAATAAATGTCTTCTAGTAGTTACAATTGATTCTTCTTGAACACTCTAAATTGACTCAGAAAGATCGGCAAATACATGCTGTGCTGAGTACTATAAAGGACATTTATTACGTGTTTTTCGCGAATGATATGAAAATTCATAATACACTAAGGTCTTGCGAAGATTAAATCTACACAATGTCAACACACATATCCCAAAGCAACTACTGCCAAACGCAGGTGAATACTCTGCACTTGATAAATGCATACAGTTAGTGTTTTAGGAGTAGTTTGTATGAATGATGCAAGCATTAGAAATCCATTTTTTCTATGAAGGAAAGTACAGTTACCAATTCGCTCACAATGAATAATCGCGTCTTCTTCAAGTTTACATTCAGCAGGTTCATGTGTATAGTCATTCATTCCATCATCGGCGACATAATGAATTTTTTTTGATCTCGTATTCTTGAAACTCTCGTCTGTAAAGACTGACATCTGCGATCTTAAGAATCACAGTTGTAAAATGTTCTTCATCTCATCCAAGGTCTTCTTGTAATAGGATGAGTTACTGCGTCAAAACCTTGCAGGCACATTCAAACATATCGTAGGAACCTACAATGGCAAGTAGGTTTTAGGACCATCCTCGGGATATGGCTTCAACAGTGATTGAACAGAAAAAAATCACCGGGATTGGAGAGATCGTTAAAAGGAAGCTTTTAAATCTCCATTAAATCGTACCGTAAAACAAGCAAACTAGAAACTGAATGTCTGAATATTAAAATAAATTCCCAATATTGCAAAAGTATTTGACCTCCAATGATGTTAATTTCTCTCTCGATATGAAATCTGGACCCCTCGTCCTGCCTATTTAATCCGACAACAAATTTAATTCCCACGCGGAAGAAATGGCATTATTTTTTTAACTTTTTTAACGATCTAATATTGCTATGTTTTAAACGGCCCACATCCAGATGTGCTGTCTTATCTTGCTTTTGGCTTCCTACTTATGCATAACTATAAATACGTGTAGTCTATAAACGTTGATGCACCACAATCAATAATCTATTTTAATGCGAAGTCAATGTATAAAATATAACTTAACTAACCCTTTTAACTTAACGTCATTACTTTTAAAATTGTTGAATAAAACCGAGTTAATGTATCTATTATTTACCATCGGCTCACAATCACAGTTGAATATGTTGGACTCTACTTTATTACACCTGCTAGGACGTGTTATATGGAATATCAATAAAATTCTAAATAATCTGTTAGACCAAAACACTGTGTAGGTATCAATAAGTATACAAAAGCTTATACAATATCTTGTTCCTGTATCTATTCAAATTTTTTCCCACACAAATTATTCGCCTCTAATTCTTTAACATTTTTTACAACGACATTAAATTTATGTATCTATATAAAATGTCCGCGGAGTGAGTCCTAATCCAAGAAGAATTATAGACTCTCTTACAGAGTAGAGATGCATTTTAAACACAAAAGTGAAAAATTTAAGCATTCTCTCCCAAACACACGTATGTTCCATATAGTTTAAGATAATGCTACAAACTTGTGCTTTAATAAAGATTGTTTTTATCGAAAAGAATTGCCCATTATTTATTAACCTTTTTAACGTATTCTCAATATATTCGTCTATGTTATTGTTAACGGCCACAACATGCCAGAGTAGCTGTTCTCTCTTGATTAGGAAAAATGCTGTATAAAAAACAATATAAATAAATATCCGCAAAACCCGGTATGGTCGTCAAAAAGGAGTAGAACACGATCACGAAATAATACATAATATATTGCGTTTAAATTACAATTAATTTAACAAAAAAAAAATCTCCAAATTATTTTTTTAATAAGAGACATTTTAGCAACCTAATGTGATGGTCATGAAAAATTAAAACGGCCCACAGTCAAAAGATCATGTGTGGCTCTTCTTATTAGCAGGTACCTATAGCTTTTCAGGAAATAAAGATTGCTAGAATTTAAAAATTCCTCCAAAAACCCACAGAGTTTATTGGTATTGTTAATTACGATTCTTTTCCTTCTTATACCTTATCAAATTTTAGAAATTACGTCTCTCTCGATATCTTAAACTTCGTTAAATGCCAGTTAAATTATGTTGTTAAGAATGAAGCCAGCGCTACTCCAGCAATAATTGAGGCTTTGAGGCGGTCTACTTACATCTTAGAATATTTGCTTCTTTTAAAAACAAAAGTAAAATTAATTCCCAAACCATCGATATATCTGTCCAATGTTATAGGAGCTACAATCTTTCTGCTGTATATTTATAAATTTGTATAAAAGGATGCTATGGCATTATACTCTCTTATTTAACTTTCTTTAACGATAGTCTAACAACTTGGTCTATGTCTTTTTACAACGGAAGCACACTACCAATTATTCTGTCTGTACTTGTCTTAGGAAATTGCCTTTTATAAAGAAAACAAAATATAACATAAAATACCCAAACACCGTAGGTGCAAAGGCGTCAAAAAACGAGTTAAGAAAATAAAGCTTCTTTGATCAAACTTTTTCCAAAAAAAAACTCCATTTAATTTGTAAGAACATTTTTACGCGAGCATATTTTAAGGTCCATAAGAGATAACGGTCCCACGTTCATCGGGTAAGCTTGGTGCTCTCTTATATTACTACAGTAGCTATATGAACATAATACAATTCTTTTAGATATAAATATCCCAACCCCTCTTATGTACTAAGATAGTAAAGAAATTACCAATATTATAAACAAAATAAAATTTTCTCGAAAATTTTTTTCTCAATTTTAAACTTTTAAACGACTTTTAAATTATGTCTTTTGAAAATTAGCCGACCTATATCCAGATATGTTGGCTTCAAATTTGATATTTGAATGCTTATAAAACAATACCCTTGATATAGAATATTATATTTATTCCCCTAAACCACTGTGAACGATACCATTTATGAGAGCTAATATCTTGAACTCTTTTAATAAAAACAATAAACTTTCCTAAAAACCCTTGTAGGTTACAAAGTTAAGCAGTTACAATATCTTGCTTGCACTATTGTTCAAGTATTTTCCGAAATACTTTACACTCTAATCTCTTAACTTTTTAAACGAGTTCAAATTAGGATCTTTAATAATGAACCGGCCTTCATTTCCAAAAATATTTTTATACGAGCTATTTTCAACGTAACAACTATGAACGAAAAGTGTAAATATAAAATTTCCAAATGAAAATGTATAAATCTTGATCAAATTTTAACAGGTATGTTTTATAGATACTTTAAATTTAAAATTTTCCAGAAACAGTAAGCCATTAATTTTTTTAACTTTTACTCGATCGAGAGTAAGAGGGAAATATTGAGAGAATAAAGGGATGTCCAAGAGATATGCTGCCTTCTTCTTTTGCTTAGGATAATGCATTTATAAAAATACAATTATAAAATCAAATTCCCCAAACCCCGTAGGTGCGAACAGGTTAAAGAAGAGATGTACCGAGAAAGGATTTTTAAAACAATATTTACCAAAAAAAAAAAGCATCATATTATTTTTAGATTTTAAAATACATTTTAGTTGACCTTAGTGTTATTTGCATATCAAATGAAAACAGCCAACATTCAAGGTAAGTTGGCTACTCGTATTTACTTACGTGCTTATTATGAAATAATAAGTTCGTAAAAAATTCCCAAACCCCGTAGGAGCAACTAAAGTACAAGAATTACGATCTTGTTCCTATGTATTCAAATTTATCCCGAAAATTTCATAGAAACTTCTCAACTTTTTTAACTTGTTAAAACTCTATGTTTATGTGGCGCCTCCAAAGTCATTTGAATAGGTTCCAGACTTAATATGATATGGACTCGCTACTTACAAGTGAGATGCGTTTATAAAAACAAAATCATTGAAAGTTATAACTCCCTCGAATACCCACTCGTCATTGTTACCATGTTAATAAGGACCTACAATAGAGTTCTTAAAAGATGAGCTGCTTAAAAAATTTCCGAAAGATAAGTGTAGAATCTCACTCTTTTTAACTTTTCTTATATCCTGTATGTAATATTGGTCATATGCTTGTATAATACGGGCCACAACCAGATATATGCATGTCATTTCTCTTGCTTAGAAATATATTTTTATTAGAAAAACAAATATAAATATCGCCCTTTCCCTTTCAAACACCCTCTTTTCTCCTCAATTACCATCACCAAAAGGCCTCTCTAATAATGCAAATTTTTCCAACTACAAAAAAAAATGCTCATTATTTTTAAAAACATTAGCGAGCATAATTACTAGGATCTCATATATAAATGTATAACAGCCCCTACATCCAAGTAGCCGAATGTTGGCTCTTTATAGTCTGGACTGTGGCTTATTATTAGAAAAAAAAATTTCTAATATGATTGACTTCCCATCCCCCGTAGGTATTAAGTTACAAGATTTTAACGTAATCTTGTTATGTTTATTCAAGAATATCTCGCCAGCAAAATTGTTTCGTTCTAATTCTTAAACATTACTAATAGCGGACTATACTGGCAATATTATTTCTTTTAAAATTGAGTCGAGATCTGACAGTGCCAGATTATGTTGGCTCTCTTAACATCATATACACAGATGATGCTTTTTTAAAAACATAATTAGTGTGAAAATTTAATTTCCTACGACACACGTATACTGTAACTCAAGTTGATTAGAGCTCATTTTACTAAATCTTTTCACACCTAGCACAATCATTTATTTTTCGAAAAGAATTGCATTATTTTTTTTTTTGAATCATATTT
>JABUQX010103160.1:12500-15000 GCA_015478945.1 Trachelipus rathkii | reverse complement strand
AAACTGTCTTGTTTACATAATTGAATTAATATATTTCCGTGCTAAACTCCGTTCGGTGGCTTTAGATAACTTCAAAATCTTCCCTTTCCATTTATTCATAGAAACGAATTTAAACCAAATTTTTCCCCTTTTAATTTAATACAGATCACGTGGTTTATTTCCAATATATACACATGTTATTTTTATATATTTCCCCTTTCTTATTTACAAGAATAGGTTTATCTTTATATTAAATATAACAGTTATATATATAATATATATAATATAATATATATATATATATAAATATAATAAATATAATAATATATATATATAGAGAATATAAATATATATAATATATTATATATATATATATAATATATATATATATATATATATATATAATATATATATAATATAATATATATATATATAATAAATATATATATAATATATAAAGCTTACAGCTACTTCTAAGGAACCCTAACAAAACTTAATTAACCTAACTGGTAGATGGCAAGTAGCCTTAACCTATTGATTGACTGTGCCATAAAACTAGCCTAACTTACATTGATTTACTGATGCCGTAAAACTATTACCCAAATATAGATTCCGTTATCATATTACGGAAGTATTGATTACGATTTATAATAACAACAAAATCGAAAATCGACTTTGAAAAAATTCATGCGGCCGAAAGCGGTAAAACATTTACCTAATAAAATATAATAATATATATATATATATATATATAATATAATAAATAATATATAATATAATATATATATATATATATATAATATATATATATATAATATATTAATAATATATAATAAAAAGAGCAAGGCGTCGTGAGTCAAGAGCGAGCTACGAAAATGATAAATTAGCCGCTGCGGCTGTCAACTTTCACAAGAAACAAATCAAAAGTCAAACACATGAATCGCGAGGGGACTTGAAGAAGCAATCGCGGCAGGGTGCGACGAAAATGATAGATAAAAAAAATAAGAGGAAAAAAATGAGAGAGAAAGAGACGAGAAAGGAAACATTTGACGAACGTATCGGCGAAGTGAAACAGTTAGGCTTAATTGAATATTAAATGCCTTAGGGCAATTTTACGAAAGGCTAGTTACATTTACGAGGAATATGATGATAATATGATATAATGATGAGTTTGAGGTTTCGAATTTTTCCTTTGATCTGGGATATTAGTTTTGATGGCGTTCTGAATGGAATCACCGCGATTCGATGAGTTTTCATCAAATATATTTTTCTTTAATGGAAAATGAAATTTTTATTATAATGTATAAATTATATGGGAATCGCACACAAAACAAAACAGAGAGAAGAAAGAAGAAGAAGAGAATAGAGAGAGAGATAGAGAGAGAAGAGAAGAGAGAGAAGAGAAGAGAGAGAGAGAGAGAGAGAGAGGTTAAACGTCTTGGAATGTATGATTATTTTTCTAAATTTCGAGCAGTTTTCGTATTAATTTAATTTTTTTAAATTTCTTTATAGTTAAAGGAAAATCAATTATCCAATTATCAAACATATAATATATATATATATATATATATAATATATATATATATATATATATATATATAATATATAAAGTATATAAATATATATATATAATATATATATATATATAATATATATAATATATATATAAATATATATATATAATATATAATATATAAGTTATATATAATATATTATTATATATATATTATATATATATATCATAATATATATATAATATAAATAATATATATATAAATTTTTTAATTAAAAATATATTATTATTAAATATAATAATATAAATAATATATATAAAATAATATATAATATATATATATATATAATAAATATTAAATATATATATAAATATATAATATATAATAATATATATATATATATATATATACCGATGATATATATATATATAATATATATATAAATATTATATATATATATAATAATATATATAATATATAAATTTAAAGCTCTCTATATTTTATACAATTTGTCTATTTAATGTTTATAATATTTATATAAAAAATAATAAATTTATAATATAATAATATATATTATATTTGTGAGCTTACAAGTATTATAAAATATAAATTATGTGAATATAATTAGAGTAACAACCCAGCAGTGTCTTTTGTTTATCTAGGAGAGATAAAATAACTAAACATCGCACACATATATTGTGAGAAGTTGGTAGCTCAATAGCGGCTTGCTTAGGCACTACTAATGAAGACTTAATCTGAGTGAAAGCTTTCATTCACACTAGCAAAGGAAATTTCATTGCAATCGATACGACACAACGCAACAACACGGCACGACACAAAGAAACAACAGAACACGACACTCCACGACACGACACAATGCAACAACACGACATAACACAACAACACGATACCACACCACAAGTCACAACACTCCACGACACTCCTACAACGTGACATTTCACGACTCGATGCTGCTCAACAACGATGACACAACGCGACAAAACGCC
>JABUQX010103160.1:0-7500 GCA_015478945.1 Trachelipus rathkii | reverse complement strand
CCTGAAAGAAATCACTCAATGAAGAAGATAGATATTATCAATGTATCTGTAATAAGTATATAATTATAGATACCTCATTATATTAAATAGTATACATCATACTAACTATATAATTATATATATATAAACGTCCTAAGACTATATATGAAAATTTTATAAAATCAGTTATATATAAATATAATTATAATTATAGTACTACTAAAATATAAAATATAATAGTATATAACTATATCAAGAATGAATAAACGCATGCCCGGAAGTCGTGAAATCCCTAAGCTCGCCTTCTTACTTTCGGCGAAAAATGTTATGAATATTATGGATTCATGGAATCAAAAGAATAAGAGCAAACACACTCATACAATTCGTTGAGAGAAGTCACCAAGAAATACCTCTAACTAATATATTTAGAAAAAGAAAGAAAAAGTTGACATCCTGCAGTAACTGTAAACACAAACACCTAAGGAAACGGTGAAAAATAAAGACAAGCAGAAGTAAATGTATGTAAATGTATCTGATGCTTATAGAATGTGAATAGAAAAAATGAAATAAAAAGTGAGAATATCGATACTGATATGCAATCTGACTAAACAGACTAACATAGTTGACCAATCTCTCATGTATATATTATGTGTGGTTAAGATACTAAAAATCTCCTAATGAATATAAATTAATAAATGTCAACGTAAAACGTGTTGTACACAATATCCCACATGAGAGCAGTAATGAATATACACGAAGCGATATTTATATTCGGGAAATCTAATACTGAACAAAAGTAAAACGAAGACCATAATATTGAAGACGTAAGACTTAGAGCTTCAGAATTACTAACACTCTGAGTAAAACAAGAATATAGAACCCCAATAAATGTAAGAAATAGGGTGAAAAATAAAGAATGAGCATAAAAATCGATAGAGACAACAAAAATAATAAAAGAAATAAGTATATAAGCCGCTTTGAAGGTGAGTTGAATTTCTAAGATAAGAATAAAGTGATAAAGTATAAAGGAGTGAAAATACTATACTAAATAACACACAATCATAAAAGTTAATAAGAATATGAAGATAGGTATGAGATATATAAATCGATAAGTATGAAAAATATGAAAAATGTGGACTGCTATGAAGAGAGGAATTGAGAGATGATAGTATAAACAATATTATGGTATTATGAAAATGGTAATATCGATTGAGCTGTGCGTATCCATATATGTCGTGATATAAAATAGTTAGTAGGCGGTTTGAGAAGGAAGTATAAAAAGGAAGTGGAGAATTAAGAGCTGAGAAGTTAAGTGAACAATTCGTAATAAAGAAAAGTATTTTAAAGCTCGTTGCAGTGATAAATACTCAAGTGAAAGTAACAAATTGAATACGAACAAATCTGACACAATTAGAACGGTGAATATGGTAGACAGTGCAATACAAATATGTGATTGCTAAAAGAGATAAAATAAAGATGTAAAAAAGTAGATTTATGTGAAATGAAGAGTGACGCATAACGAATTTTAAAGTAAAAAAAGAAAGCGATAGTGAATTGTAAAAAAAGAAATTATGAGATTTCAAAAAAAAGATATTATTGGAATTATATAAGGAGTGAAGAAAAAGAATAACTTAAAATATTACAATAAAAAGAAAAAAAGAAAGTAATATAGAAATAAAATTTGAAGAATGAGAAGATAGAATGGGACTACAAATAGAATAAGAGCTTCTTCTGGAAAACAGTGGGAGGATGTAGGAAAAGTAACAGGATTGCTCTCCGACAAAAAATTAGAGGTGAATGGAATTGCGAGGCACGTGCTGGATGTGAGGAAGATCTATGAGAAAATAAACAATATCAAAATCTATCGATAACATCGGCTCAAAGATAAGAAGAGGTATATATAATGTTGAGGATTGAATGGTAACAGCAATAAAAGGAATAGATTATTTGGGAAAGATCTAATAGCAAGTAAGAAAAGTAATGGTATTAGAGATAGAAAATGAATAGAAAGAATAAAGAATAAAATCTGCAAGTTAATAAATGAAAATTAATAACTGGTAAATGATCAAGAAAGGAGGCGAAAGATTTTAGTGATTGATGAATATGTTAATGTAAAATCGAAGCTGTTCATGGATATTAGAATATATTTTATATCCGATAGGAATTGAAAGTAAGACAGAATATACCCTTATTAAAGAAGGGATAAAGATGAACTGTAAGAATTATAGGCATAAGGATATTATTTATTTGAGGATGATTGTAGGAAGAAATATATTAAGCAATATGCTCGATTTTGATGAAAGGAGTGTCTAATCGAGTGACTGAGGAACTTATGATTGGTGAAAAAAACAAGGTGCGTTAGTAAATTGTAGATTAGTTGGATTCAAATGATTTACATTGAAATAAATAATTGAAAAAAGAGGAGAAAAAAAAGAATAAGATTGTGATATAATAGAAAATAATTAATAGGTAAAAAATACATAATAGCAGAGTAGTATAATATGGTGTTGTAAAAGAACTTAACTGAAAATAAATCAAAAGTAATGTAATGAACGATAGGAAGCGTGTGTAGAATAAATGGATGAAATGATTGGTTTAATAAGAAAATAGCGGAGTTATAAGGCAGGGATGTCGTATGTCTCCTAGGTTATCAATTTGTTATATGGAGCGGTATGAAAAGAATTAGAGTGATGGTGCGCAATTGAATGTGTTAAATGAATAGAGAATGAAGAGAGTGAAGTCTATCCTAACACTATTATAGTTAAGCGAAATAATTTGGATAATGTGGTGCAAGAATCTGGAAAAGAACGAAGTTGAGAGCAATTGCAGAGAATTAGGTAAGCAGTGTGCAATAGAAAGAGGGGTTAAAAGTAAACTGATAGATATAATGTAAGGCATAGGAATGCGAAAAGTCATTTCTAACTGTGAAATGAATTAATTAATGCGTGAAAAGCTGAAAACAAAGGTCTAAGTTTTAAATATTTATAATTAATATAATGATTGAAGGGAACGATGAATAAGCATAATGCAAACTAAGAGTCTTCCGCCGAGTTTTAAAGTAATCCCTTTAATTAAATATTGTAGTCGATAAATGACTAAAAGTCCTATGAAGTGTTAAAGGGTCAATCATAGTAAGGAGAGATATGTTGTTACCTAAATGTTTAATTAGTAAATATAAATTAGTAGACTAATGGATCTGGATAAGAAGAATATAGAATATAAAGTGCAAGTCTTACAGATGGACAATCTTAGCGGCGTGTAGTGTGAGAAGGAATTGTTAGATAAGGAATTAACTTTAATTAGAGAGTTGGAATGTATATTTGAAAAAGAAATAAAAGAATAAATAAAAAAGTAATACGTTTAGATATGCGTTGGATCAATTAAGAGAATAAGATGATAGATAGTCGATTGGTTAAGCGGAGCATAAAGGTGTAGAATGATGCAGGAGAACCTTAACCTGTCTGGAACCAAAAAAAAAGCCTGGAACCGAACAGCGTACAAACCATGGTAGAGAGAGTGAGAAAAGGAGATTGAGGAACACAGAGCTATTTGCCATGATATATCTTTAGCCATAGATGCGATATAAATGTGTAAATCCTAGGGTTTTGCTGCACGGGAAGTGGCGTACAGTTTGATGCAAATAAGGTATAATGCGTTTATACGAAGAGTATATCTCGCAATTACGAATTAGTAGCATAGTGTAGTACCGTATGCTTATAAAAGAAAATAACTACAACGTGATATATCATCCATTGAGCGTGATTTATCTTAGACTAGACAGTTAAAATTGACCCTCATCTTAAAATAGTATAAAGTGCGACCGATAAAGATGTCATTCTTTTAGACATTAATGTCATGTATATCTATAACTACTCTCTTCTTGTTCCTGTGCACGTATGGACACACCTATGACCCCATGATCTGCGCTAAAGAGAAAAGTGTTATGAGACTCTTATGATAAAGATGATTATTGGTGATCAAGATTGCATCATCTGGGAGGATGATGATCCTTAAATATAAAAAGATCACCTATAATTATAAACGTTATAGTTACAAATGTATAATCCTAACTACAACTATATATATTCAACATAGATAAATATAAGTAGTACGAAGTTTAGAATAGTATATAATAATATTAGATTACCCTATGGTGAGAATATAATAGTAGATTATTATAGAAATATTCACAGCCCACGATGACTATATAAGAGTATACATAATAAAGGATTATAACCGTAAATAATAAGGCCGTAAAGTAGTTATGTGAGCAACATTCAAATATAATTTGACAGAGAGAGTAATTACTAAAGACCTTTACGTAATCTGTAAAGGAGAATATTTGATGATTACGTTGAATTGTTATAATATAGAGAGTATTAATCTATATAAACTATGAAAATGAAGTGATGTTACTATAATATATTGATTAATTAACTATAATAGATAATATATTAATAAATAATTATTAAAAATATATATAATATAAGTCATTCCAATAATAATAATATTATATTATATATAGAAAAAAAACATTTGATAATTTTTAATAGGTGAGATTAAACATTCTCTGAGATATATTAGTGTTATAAATATTAATAATTATATAAAATAAAATATAAAAACCTTAATAATTGTTAATTTAATTAAAATAAAACTAAATAATAGAATAAGGATTATTTAATAAAATACATAGTATATATATGTTTAATGCAGTAGAAGACTTTATATTTTGTTTATAATTTTTAATCATATATATACTAGTATATATATATAATTAGCAATAGCTAAAGAATTAGATTATAATAAAAAGCTGATAAATACAAATAGATACATAAATAATGATTATATAATATATTAACATTTAAGCAACAAAGAAAAAAAAAATATAAAAAAAGATATAACAAATGAAAAATGCAAGTACACAAAAGCAATTGAATATGATATTAGAGAAGTAAACTAATATAGGATATAAGAAATTAGATATGAGATAAGCTGTTACTAAATTAGATATTAAACTGATTTAATTGCTTTTAAAGTATCGAGAATAATATTGTATTTAATAAATTTCATTATTAAAATTATTATTAAAATTAATATATATTATAAATATTATGAATAGTTATAAATAATTTATAAACAAAAAATAGAGATAATTAGTTCAGTAGGATTACGATTATAAAAGGTTTCAATTTTTTTCATAAGTTATTAGTAATGATTGATTATATATATTTAAATAAGATAATATTTTATTAAGAAATCTATATGTAAATAGATAAATATAATTATTAGTCAAATATTATTGAATATATATATAAAATAATGAATAGTATATATTATATTAAAATAGATTAACGGTCATTATATAAATATACAATAATAAATATTATAATTTATATAATATATATAAATAATATTTAATAATCATATGTATATATATATGTAAGTATAAATCATGCGTAATAGTAATAAGAGTAATAATAGTATAACATTATCATGTAGACTTTATGCAGAGAAGTTATCACACATCATAAACATAACATTAAACATATATACACCTTAATAGTACCTATATACCTATAATCAAACCATACTAACCTACTACCACATATACATACAAACACATCAATATATTAAGTATATATACTATAATTAGAGTAGTTATATATCATCTTCCTATATATACCAATACTTAATACCTATAATAATATTATGTAATAGTGATTGATAGATAGTGTTATAATAAATATACACCTAAGAGAGTGTGTGAATATATAAAGTATGATAATAAAGATAACCTATAATCTAGATGTAGTAGAATGTAAGCTAAAATTCTATATATCATATAAATATAGTAAATTATATACTAAGTATATATACAATAATTATATAATAACTATAATAATAATATCATAACAAGGCTACTCTGTTACAAATTAGATTTTTAGTTAACTTTTATATGAAGGATACTAAATATACTTCGTATATACATTATTATAAGATAAATATATATAATATATACATTAGTAGTTATATAGTGAAGTGATAAAGTATAAAATCTGATGGTATTATGATGTAATATATATATAATATGTATATATATAATTAATGTTATATTAATATATATATATAATATAGAATATTAGTTCGTTTAGTATTTATATATATAGATATATTATAAAATATATATAATATTAATATAGATTATATAATTAGTATATAGTTATGTGTATATTAGATTATATAATTTATAAATATATATATAAATATAATAATAATATTTATTTATTATTTATCATAGTAATATATAATATAAAACATTTAGTACAAACATAAAGAAAGATAATAGTTAGAATATTAAAGAATTATAGACAATGAAATATGCAAAGTCAAAAATATATAAATATTATATATTATATTATATATATATAAATATATATATTATATATATAATATAATATATATGATTATATAAAAATGTATTGAATAAAGAATATATGTATGACTCTTATGCACTTCCTTCTTTCATTTGCAATGAATAAAATTTGTTACCACACACCAGAAGTAACTAGCGTCACTGTCACTGTCCTTCAACTTCGCAGAAAGGAATTAGGTAATATACGAAGGAAACGTTCCAACCTCTCGCCATTAGAGATTTAGCTTACCCAGGAAAAAGCGCTAGCTCGAATACAAGTATTTAATTAATAGTTAAGTTCGATAAAGCACGAGTAGACAAATAAAGACAATAACCCTCACATTATATATCTATTACACGGGGGATATTAATTTTGTTTTAAAAAATTATTTATTTTTAGCCCAATGTATATTTAAATACATAGTAGCGATAAAGAATTTAAGCAAATAAGACACACAGATCAATTAGTTTCAGCTTTTGCTTTCGATGCAACAAAAAAACTTTTAGAGGTAATCAAGAGAAAATAAAGATAATCCGATTGAGTATGAATGTTCACTTCTACATATTGATATGTATATATTCGTACACCTAATGCCTAAATTGGGATGAGAAGATGCAGGAATAAACCCAAATTGTTGAACTGTATAATTTGTCTGTCTCATTAATATCAGAAACGCTTATAATGATTCTTATATTATTATGATTATACAATTATTATATTATTATTATATAATTTGTTTCACTTTCCATTGATTATATATTGATATTTATGTTATATATTATTATTATCAATGAACATCAATATATTGATTATTTTATTAATATTATAAATATATATTATTATTATTACATATTTGATTTATATATTATTATAATTAAATTATGATTATTATTATTATTTATTAGTCATTATTAGTTGAATGTGTGTATATATTTACTTAAAATATATAATATATATATTATAATTAATAATATATATAATATATTATTATATAAGAATATAAATTATTATAAACATAAAAGTTAAATATATTATTATACGTTATTATATTATTTATATCCACTATTTTCTACACTTTAATTATTAAAAAGATAATATCTTTAAA
>JABUQX010103159.1:7500-26906 GCA_015478945.1 Trachelipus rathkii | reverse complement strand
GATTAGTATGCTTTGTTTTTACTGCTTACGTTTAACTCATTATGTTTACTGCTTTAACTCACATATTTATTAAACATTACATACCTTAAAGCAGTAAATCAGTTAAATCAATAGAGGTGTTACATAGCCACAAGGGGTTAGTATACTTTTGTACGCTTTACTGCCTTTAACTCATATGTTTTACTGCTTTAACTCATATATTTATTACATTACATACTTAAAGCAGTAAATCAGTTAAATCCAATAGAGGTGTACCTAACACCAAAGGATTAGTAATGCTTTGTTTTACTGCTTTACTGCTTTAACTCATATGTTTTACTGCTTTAACTCACATATTTATTAACATTACATACCTTAAAGCCAGTAAATCAGTAAATCAATAGAGTGTTACCTAAACACCAAAGATTAGGTATGCTTTTGTTTACTGGCTTTTACTGCTTTAACCAATGTTTTACTGCTTTAACTCACATAATTATTAAAATTACATACCTTAAAGCAGAAATCAGTAAATCAGTAGAGGGGTTACATAGCAACAAGGGGATTAGTATGCTTTTTTTTACTGCTTTACTGCTTTAACTCATAGTTTTACGCCTTTAACTCATATATTTTATTAAATTTACATACCTTAAGCAGTAAATCAGTAAATCAAATAGAGGTGTTACATAGAAACAAGGGGATTAGTATGCTTTTGTTTACTGCTTTACTGCTTAACTCATATGTTTACTGCTTTAACTCATATATTTATTAAACAATTACATCCTTAAAGCAGTTAAATCAGTAAATCAATAGAGGTGTTACCTAACACCAAAGGGATTAGATAATGCTTTTTTTTACTCTGTTTATACTCCTCTCTCTCCATGTTTTACTGCATTTACTCATACTCGCCTCTTTACTGTATCTTTAACCTTCAATTAATACTTATATTAACTTTATGTTTTTATTTTGTTTAAATATATTTTTATTTATGTTTATTATTATTTTTATTATTTTTTTTTTAATTGTTTTAATATTATTATTTTATTTTATTTTATTACTTTATTATTATACTTAGTGTTATTTACTTAATGCCTATTGTTATTATTATTTAGCACACCACACACACCACACACACACACCACCCACACACACACACACACACACACACCACACACACACACACACACACACACACACACAACACACACACACACACAACACACACACACACACACACACACACACACGTACACAAAAAAATAAAATATATAAAACATTTTATGTATAATATATAAATACGTACATTATATATTACTCATACAATTAATAACTATTATTACAAAGATTTCTTTAAAACTTTCTATAATAAATCAATCATTATCTTTGACAAAGAATTTATTATTAACTGTTAATACTTTTGTTATAAATTTTTATAACTATCATGTTTTAAATAATTTTCACTAAAATTTTTATGAAATTTTATAAAAACATATATTTTACGTACCTTAAAGCATAAATCAGTAAATCAGTAAGGCAAGCCCCTAGCACCCCTCTTCACCAAGCTATGCCACGCGTTTTTGTTCTAATGACTTTACTGCTTTACATCATCTTAACCATGTAATAAGTATAAAATAACCAAATAAGTTCTTCTTTCTGCTAACATAACTTGTATTTTATTAAAATCATTCTAGGTTTTTATTTTAAAAATAACAATATTCACTTACATTTATATTATTCGCTCGATGTTAACTAAAAATATTTCAAAGTTTTTAAATACTATTCGGTTTTCTTTATTATTATTATTATTATTATCTATGTACATGGACAATCCAGCACGAGAAAAACACAACAACGCGCACTCCTTTAACAGATACGAAACTGACCTCGCTCTCTGTAAAATGTGTTGAAATTACTACTTAGGCCTAATTTAGGATAAGCCTTTTTGTACCCCGGGGCGATTTAGGCCTTATATTAGGTCAAAAATATAATAATTTCCTGTATTGACTTCTTTCTGTAAAATGTGGTGAAATAACTACGTTCGGCCTAAATTTAGGCCTAAAAATTTAGGATAATCCTTTTTGTACCCGGGCTGATTTTAAGCCTAATACCAGGTTTCCAAAAGGTAATTCACATTATAGACAAGGGAATCAATGTTATTATTTATTTTTATAAAATATATTTCAAACTGAAACATGCTGGCATCGGTAAGATCCTTAAGCAGGTAAGAAGGAATGCTTTCCTTTCTTGTGATTGGATGGAGTTATCCTTATCTCTATATGACCGCCCATGTGATTGTCGAGAATTATTTTATCGCGCTTTTTGGTTTAAGGTATGTAAAAA
Source organism: Trachelipus rathkii (assembly GCA_015478945.1). NCBI lineage: Eukaryota > Metazoa > Arthropoda > Malacostraca > Isopoda > Trachelipodidae > Trachelipus > Trachelipus rathkii. The sequence goes on along the minus strand of JABUQX010103159.1, from coordinate 24,590 downwards.
CATGTTTTTTTCATATCCTAAGCCTACCTGTAATTGGATGAAAATTAACTTAGTTCTTTAAACTTGTATTTGCAGGTGTGTTTTTATTATCTTTTAGACCCCAAACTCATTTAAAAATCATAGTCGTTTTAGCTGTTTAAAGTGGTGAACAGTTATCTGATTTGTATTAAAAGTGTTTATTTTTACTAAGTGTATATCATATTTATAATAAAAACTTACCATTGAGGAATAATTATTAATTTTACTAGAATAGATATATTAATTCACTAATTCTATTGTAGAACACGTGAAGCTCCAACGCCAAGAGCGCCCGCAAGCGCGACCCGGTGCGGAACCGCCGCATGAACCGCGGCGTAATATTACTACGCAGTCGCGAAAATATTTTCTTTATGATATGCCTTTGTAAACTTTCATTACATCATTTTGTATTTTCAAATATACCGTTTTCTATATTATGAGGTCGTCCATTTATTTCTTACTTGAACATTTTAATTTTATTTATAGAGAATACCATTTCACTAGTAAAGTTTTCTTGAAAAACATTTAGTTTTCAAAAAAGAACAATTTGTTTTGTAGAAAAACAGTTTGTTTTATTTATCCTAAAGTTATAATTCCTTGAGGGAAATAGAACAAATAGTCTGGATGTGCCGTTGGCCATGTTCCTCTTTGTGGTATGCCTTTAAGATCTTATTACTTTAAGGCATGTAAACAAGTTTATATGCATTAAAGCTACACCTACATAGGACGTAGAGTTAATGTATAGAAGTTTGTCCCATGCCCTCCCTTTTCAAGGTATGTATTTACGGTTTTAATCTTCTCTATGTATAAGTTATGGAAAAAAGTTGTTTATAATCTAAAATATTATTACATAATTACTATATTACTATATTAGTTAAATACACAATGCGTGTACATGCATAATAAACTTCCCCTCCTTGTACAAACCGTAATTTCTCTTTATGGACTTCCAGTATTGGTATCATATTATTATACTTCAAAATTACATCGAAGTATGTAAGTTCATACCTCTTCTATATCAGCTGTTGTATGCATTCGGTAACCATCGAGAATATCTCACTTGGTTTGTAATAAACACTGATATACCAGGATTTTAAATAAACTAATGCGCTTGAACATATGTTATAATATTCGTAAATATACCTTGATACAATACACAAACTAATATTATACATACTGAATGGGACGGTGTCCAAAAGATATCATCCTCTAGGATGTATGCCCCCACCACTTTGAAATACAACGCTCCATATTTTCGCGACCGCGTAGTAATATTACGCCGGCGGGTTCATGCGTCGGTTCCGCACCGGGTCGCGCTTGCGGGCGCTCTTGCGTTGGGCTTCACGTGATCTACTATAAATCTAGTGAATTAATTATTATCTATTCTAGTAAAATTAATAATTATTCCTCAATGTAAGTATTAATTATATATATATGATATACACTTAGTAAAAAATAAAACACTTTTAATACAAATCAGATAACTTGTGCACCACTTAACAGCTAAAACGACTATGATTTTTAAATAGGAGTTTGGGTCTAAAAGATAAAAAAACAGATAATTAGGAATAATTATTAATTTACAAAATAGATAATAATTAATTCACAGATTTATAGTAGGAACACGTGAAGCCCAAACGCAAGTAGCGCCGCAAGCGCGACCTGCGTGCGGAACCGACGCATGGAAACCCGCCGCGTAATATTACTACGCTGTCGGCGAAAATATGGAGCGTTGTATTTTAAAGTGGTAGGGCATACATCCTAGAGGATGATATCTTTTGGACACATCCTATTTTTCAAGTATGTATAATATTTAGGCGGGTACTGTGTCAAGGTACACTTACGAATATTATAACATATGTTCAAGCGCATTAGTTTATTTAAAATCCTGGTATATCAGTGTTTATTACAAACCAAGTGAGATATTCTCGATGGTTACCGAATGCATACAACAGCTGATATAGAAGAGGATGAACTTACATACTTCGATGTAATTTTGAAGTATAATAAATATGATACCCAATACTGGAAGTCCATAAAAGAGAAATTACGGTTTGTACAAGGAGGGGAAGTTTAATTATGCATACACGCATTGTGTATTTAACTAAATATAGTAATATAGTAATATAGTAATAATTTAGAATTAACAACTTTTTCATAACTTATACATAGAGAAGATTAAAACGTAAAGACATTACCTTGAAAGGAGGGCATTGGACAACTTCTATACATTACTCTACGTCCTATGTAGGTGTAGCTTTAATAGCATATAAAACTTGTTTTACATGCCTTAAAGTAATAAGATCTTAAAGGGCCATACCACAAAGAGGAACATTGGCCTCAAACGGGCACATGCAGGACAATTTGCAATCAACACTTCAAGTATGATAAGATTCAGGATTACTAAAACCCAAACTGTTCTTTACTACAAAAAAACAAAATGATTTATGTTGAAAACTAAAATTTTTCCTAAGGAAACTTACTAGTGAAATGGTATTCTCTATAAATAAAAAATTAAAAATGTTCAAGTAAGAAATAAAATTGACGACTCATAATATAGGAAACGGTATTATTTGAAAATACAAAATGATGTAATGAAAGTTTACAACGGCATATCTAAAGAAATATTTTCGCGACTGTCGTAGTAAAAGTTACGCCGGCGGGTTCATTGCGTCGGCTTCCGCACCGGGGTCCGCGCTTTGCGGGCGCTCTTGCGTTGGGCTCACGTGTTCTACAATTAAATCTAAGTGAATTAAATTATTATCTATATCTAGTAAAAATAATAATTATTCCTCATGTAAGTATTTATTAAAATATTGATAACACTTAGTAAAAATAAAAGACTTTTAATACAAATCAGATAATTTGTGCACCGCTTAACAGCTAAAACGACTGATGATTTTAAAATGAGTTGGGTCTAAAAGATAATTAAACAAAACCACACCTGCTCAAATACAAGTTTAAAGAACTAAGTTAATTTTCATCCAATCACAGGTAAGGCTCAGGATATGAAAAAACATGTTTTTACATACCTTAAAACCAAAAAAGCGATAAAATAATTCTCGACCAACACATGCGCGGTCATATAGAGATAATGATTACTCCATCCAATCACAAAAGAAGGGAAAGCATTTCCTTCTTACCTGCCTTTTAAAGGATCTTACCGATCCAGCATGTTTCAGTTTGAAAATATTTATAAAAATAATAAATAACATTGATGATTTTTGTCTATACTGGAATTACCTTTTGACCTGGTATTAGGGCTTAAATCAGCCCGGGTACAAAAAGGCTTATCCTAATTTAGGCCTAAATTTAGGCCTAAAACGTAGCTTATTTCACCACATTTACAGAAAAGAGGTCAGTTTGAAAATATATTTTGACCTTGGGTAATTAGGCCTAAATCGCCCCGGGTACAAAAAAAGGCTTATCCTAAATTAAGGCCTAAAGTAGTTAATTCAACACATTTTACAGAGCGGAGGTCAGTCGGTATCTGTAAGGAGTTGCGCGTATGTTTGTGTTTATCTCGTGCTGGTATTTGTTCATACATAGATTAATAATAATAATAATTAATAAAGAAATCCAGATTATTTTTAAAAAACTTTGAAATATTTTTAGTTACATCGAGCGGATAATATAAATGTAAGTGAAAATTGTTATTTTAAAATAAAACCTAGAATGATTTTTAATAAAAATTACATGTTATGTTAACAGATAAGAAACCTATTTTGTTATTTTATACTTATTACATTGCTTCGTTAAAGATGATGTAAAGCAGTAGGTCAATAGAACAAAACGTGGCATAGCTTGGTGTAGAGTGGTGCTAGGGGCTTGCCTTACTGATTTACTGATTTATTGCTTAAGGTACGTAAAATATATGTTTTTTTAAAATAAAATTTCATAAAATTATTAGTAAAAATTATTTTAAAACTGGATAGTTATAAAATTTATAAACAAAAAGTATTAACATTAATAATAAATTCTTTGTTCAAAGATAATGATTGATTTATTATAGAAGTTTTAAGAACTTTGAAATACTTTTAGTTATAATTGAATGAGTAATATAAATGTACGTATTTAATTAAAACATAAAATGTTTTTAATAAATAATATGTTGTGTTCATACAAAAGAACTTATTTAGTATGTTTAAGCAGTGTATATTTTAATGAACCTGGTGTGTGTGTGTGTGTGTGTGTGTGTGTGTGTGGTGTGTGTGTGTGTGTGTGTGGGTGTGTGGATGTGTGTGTGTGATGTGTGTGTGTGTGTATAATAATAACAATAGGCATGAAGTAAATAACACTAAGTATAATAATAAAAGTAATAAAAATAAAAATAAAAATAAAATAATAAAAACAATAAAAATAAAAATAATAAAAATAATAATAAAAATAAATAAAGTATTAAAACAAAATAAAAAACATAAAGTTAATAAAATTATGAGTTAAAGCAGTAAAGCATATGAGTAAAGCAGTAAACATATGAGTTTAAAGCAGTAAAACAGTAAAACAAAAGCCATACTAATCCCTTTGGTGTTTAGGTAACACCTCTATTGATTTACTGATTTACTGCTTTAAGGTATGTAATGTTAATAAATATATGAGTTAAAGCCAGTAAAACATATATGAGTTAAAGCAGTAAAAGCCAGTAAAACAAAAGCATAACTATCCCCTTGTTGCTTATGTAACACTCTTATTGATTTACTGATTACTGCTTTAGGTATGTAATGTAATAAATATATGAGTTAAAGCAGTAAAACATATGAGTTAAAGCAGTAAAGCAGTAAAACAAAAGCATACTAATCCCCTTGTTGCTATGTAACACCTCTATTGATTTACTGATTTACTGCTTTAAGGTATGTAATGTTTATAAAAACCTGAGTTAAAGCAGTAAAACAATGAGTTTTTAAAGCAGTAAAGCAGTAAAACAAAAGCATAACTAATCCCTTTGGTGTTAGGTAACACCTCTATTGATTTACTGATTTTACTGCTCTTTAAGTATGTAATGTTAATAAATATGTGAGTTAAGCAGTAAAACATATGAGTTAAAGCAGTAAAACATGAGTTAAAGCAGTAAAGCAGTAATCCCTTTGTTGCTAGGCAACAGCGTTATTGATTTACTGATTTACTGCTTTAAGGTATGTAATGTTAATAAATATATGAGTTAAAGCAGAAAACATATTGAGTTAAAGCAGTAAAGCAGTAAAACAAAAGCATACTAATTCCCCTTGTTGCTATGTAAACACCTCTATTTGATTACTGAGATTTACTGCTTTAAGGTATGTTATGTTAATAAATATGTGAGTTAAAGCAGTAAAACATATGAGTTAAAGCAGTAAAAGCCAGTAAAAACAAAAGCATACTAATCCCCTTTGTGTTAGGTAACCACCTTCATTGATTTACTGATTTACTGCTTTAAGGTAGGTAATGTTAATAAATATATTCGTGAGTTAAAGGCAGTAAAAACATATGAGTAAAGCAGTTAGCAGTAAAACAAAAGGGCATACTAATCCCTTTGCTGCTAGGTAACACCTCTATTGATTTACTGATTACTGCTTTAAGGTATGTAATGTTAATAATATGTGGTTAAAGCAGTAAAACATATTAGTTAAAAAACATGATTTAAAGCAGTAAAACAAAAGCTTACTAAATCCCTTGCTGCTAGTTTGATTTATTGATTTTACTGATTTACTGCTTTAAGGTATGTTAAATATTAATAAATATGTGAGTTTTAAAAGCAGTAAAACATATGAGTTAAAGCAGGTTAAAGCAGTAAAACAAAGCCATACTAATCCCCTTGTTGCTATGTAACAACCTCTATTGATTTACTGATTTACTTGCTTTAAGGTCTGTAAAGTATTTGTTTTTAATAAAAATGCTTAAGTATGAAGTAAAAATGAATTACTCATAAATATTTTGAATAGTTTACATTGATATCACAACTATGACAATCATGTGTTAAATAATAATAATAATAGGGCTGTAATGAGTTACAGTTTTAAGTTATGTAAAGTATATGTTTTTAATAAAATTTCGTACAATTGTAGTAAAATAAAATGAATGACTCAAAGTATATTTGAAAAGAAATTCTTTGAAATGTTTACATTGATATCATATTTCTCGTTCGCGCGTAATATTGCGGCTGCGGCCGCACGCTGCGGCGGTACGCGGAAATATTTGCGCCTGCCGGCGCACGTGGCGGCGGCTTACGCGGTAATATTGCCGCCTGCGGGTGCACGCGGCGTTTCGCGGCGGGCTCACGCGGACTCGGAATCGGAAACGTTTGCGTTCACTGTCTCAAATGTGTAACTCTCTTTAGATAATATTCTGTCGTGCTATAATTGTTAGAAAAAGACTAACTCATAGAGGAAGCATCCTAGCAACTTGTAATATACACCAATCGATTCCTCATACCTTATAACCCAGGGGTAGACACCCATATTAGGGCTATTCTAGGCTCAGGAGAGGCTAGAAAGTTGACACTCAGTTGGCACTCAGTTGGCACTATGTGGCACTCACTTGGCACTCCTTGGCACTCACTTGGCAATCATTGGCACTCACTTGGCACTCACCTGGCACTCACCTGGCACTCATCAATACTCATTAGACACACTCATATAGACCATCGCTTTACGGTAGATTGGGAACCATCCAAAGTTGAGCCATCAAATAGGTGTCATCAAAGATGACGTCATCAAAAAAAGCTACAAGGTCAAAAAAGGTACAAGCATTGTACCCTGGAATACAAAAGGGCTGACCGAAAAAATTTTGGGTTCTCAAAATTGCCCCTGGAAGACCAAAGGGTTGACCGAAAAATTAGTTCTGTCCGAAAAATAGTGATGGCCAAAAAATTAGGGGTTGGCCAAAATTGACAGTGGAAGACCAAGGGCTTGGCTTAGTGTGTTTGTTACGTGTGTTATAAGTGTTAAATGCTTAAGTTAAGTATCTATGGGGAGTGTAAGTGTCATAGTTGAATGTGTGTATAAGTGTTAAGTGTGTGTGTGTGTGTGTGTGTGTAGGTGTGGTTGTGTGTGTCCTATGTGTGTGTGTGTGTGTGTGTGTGTTTGTGTGTGTAGGGGCGGTGTGACCGCGGAGGAACAAGGTTAGGACAGATTCCAAACAGGCAATGGTACCTACATGAACCTATGTTAGCACAGGAATACCTACCAAAAGGCATAGGCTGACAGTACTTTGGCTGAGCTCAGATAATCCCTACTAATACCTCCAATGACCCTTAAGAACGGTCAATTTCAGACTTGAACGGTATCAAGCGAAATATCCAAGGCCAAAGCCGAAATATCAACGGCCAAAAATCAAAAAAGGCGGCTAAGACCCTAAAGGGGGGTCAAAATAGGGGGGCACTACGTACGGACGGAGGCTTTCGCCTCCATCTGGCAAGCCCCTTTCTTCGAAGGGGCGTGGTCAAGAAGCGTCAAGGCCAAAAAAAGGTCAAGGCCAAAAAAAGGTCAAGGTCAGGTTAAAAATTTGGCTCAAAAAAGGTCAAGGGCAGGTAAAAGGTCAGGGTTGCGGCGGCACATTTTAGCGTCCGGAATGGCTTCTCCTACTTACTACTACTATATCAAAATTACTAACTATATCAAAATAAATTAAATTCAAACGGTCACGACAAACCTCTTAAACTTAAACGTAAGAAGATAAAAGAAATTAAAATATAATATAAAATTAAACCGTTTTCACTAAACACTATTAAAGAAAAACTGGAATCCTAGATGAATTTTCTCCTCTTCTTTTTCTGTAATTATAAAAAATTCACTGGATAGTTCTAGTTAGATTTAATAGCTTTCTAATTATAGGGAGAACTGCTTTAGGTATTATCTATTTAGGGATTTTGGACGAGGAATCGAGCCCAGTCCCTTGCCTTACCACTCTTCCTCATAATGATTGAGCTAAGGTAACAGCATTGTCGCTCCCTCTCGGTATTTTACCGGCCGTTTTCATGTTCTGAAATTCATGGCGACTTATAGTCATTTCAGGAAATGTGCAAAATCCTATTTCAGTTCGTAACATAAAAAAGTTTTCTCAGTAGAAAATTGCAAATGATCTTTCTGATTTTCTCTTTCTCAGCTCATCTGAAACTTGCTAAATATGTCAACTTCCAAATTTGTCTCACCTCTTCCCTCTCCAAAAATCTTCAGAAGGCCACAACTGTCCATCTTACTCTTCTTACTAAAGCTCGACCTCTTCACTCAGGACCTATGCTATCTCTAAATTCCACCTTGAAATTATTTTCGAAGTTAATCCTTTTTTCTCCATATCAGTCTAACAGATTAATTTCTGCTAAAGACGATCATTTCTGCTCTCGCGGTGCAACACTAAGGAAGGCGTGATATTTTACTAATAGATATCTTCTTGCTAGGTTCTTCAAAACCTTGTGTTTCCAAGCTGTGCACCTTGCATATGGTAAACCTATTTACCGGGAAAGTTTGGGGGGGGGAAAGGGGGGATTATGAGAAGTATTATAGGAAGTATTGATGTTTGAAATAGACTCTATTACTTTACTCTTCATCGGAAATTATTGAACAAGATAACTGTTATACTTCCCTTTACCAACTTTAGAAAGATTCTTAGTTGGTTCCAGCCTCAGAGAAAAAGCAGAAGGCTATGTTGAGGTTAGAAGATGGTATTCCACAGAACGAAGCCAACACTTAACTATGGACGCTATTCAAGTGTGCCTTAGAAAAATACACACCCACTCCTACTCCTAGCTATTAGTGAAGCAAGGCATTCTGACTTTTGCAAACACGTTGGCAACTCTTATTTACAGAAATCACAAAATATGACTAATTCAACAGAAAAACTTTAAAAATAAGTCAGCATAATTTTCTAACGAAATAATAAATCTGTAATAATTATTGCTAATGCCAAGACTTATCTAAGGACTAATACTGATGTGGTTTGATTATGATAAAACGTAACTGTAACTATCACCTAAAGCTAAGACTAATGATTTAAAAATTAAAACACCTTACCTCTTTAAAAACTTTCTTTCTTCACTTCAAGGGAGGTAAAGACTCTTCGTTTTAAATATTGAAACACCTTTAAAATAATAATATTAATAATAATAATAATAATAATATAATAAAATAATATAAATAATAATTAAAAATAATAATAAAAATAATTAATTAATAAAATTAATAATTATTAGGTAATAATTAATAATAATAATAATAATAGAAATAATAATAATAATAATTAATAATAAATAATAATAATAATGTAAAGATCAACAAATTTTCGCTTTCAGAAATAATATTAATCATTTTTATAAAAAGTATAAATATCATATTACAGACTTTTACAACTTTTTGTGAATTGATATCACCATTAATTATATTATACAAAGTTTATATAATTAAAGATATAATTTTATCGAATAAGTTTTAAAAATCTTCGTTTTAAACGGTAACTAATCAAATTAATGAAATCAGGCAAAAAAGGTATAAACAGATACAAAGTTCGAGTCCTTACAATTCCTGGCGCGCAGATTTTTGCCTTTTCCGCTGACTCATTGGAATTTAATACATTCTTTATGTCTCTGACAGATGAACAAGCCTCACAAATCAAATGGACAAGCTTTATGGCTTTACAATGTACAAATTAACTTAGAGCCACGAGGTTAGAGTGCTTCAATAAACGTTGACAAATTTTGTATGAGAGAATTAACAAAACAAAAGGCGCTTCCTTTCAAAATTTGAGCAATAAATTATCATCAAAAGCAGTGCAATGTGATTATACATCTTTATATATTAATCTATTTATATATATATATTATATATATATATATATATATATAATATATATATATTGTATATATATATATATATATACTATATATATATATTATATATATATATATATATATATATTATATTATATATATATATATATATATTATATATAGATATATATATAATATAGTATATAATGTGTGTAGGAGAAGATGTGTCCTGTGTGGGTTGTGGGTGTGGGTGTGCGGTGTGGTGTGGGTTGTGGGGTGGGTGTGGGTGTGGGTGTGGGTGGGTGGGTGGTGTGACCTCTGCTGACCAAAAACACTTGAAGTAATAAATCTCGCTCGTGGCTATCAAAATCAATAACTGCGCAGTATAATAATAATTATTATAAAAATATTATTATTTGGAGAGGAATGAGAAGGAAGAAAGGGCATTGATTCTTATCAAAGAAAGGAGTTAGAGGGCAAAGCTTTTAAGAGAAGAATTTGCTTAGCAGAAAGAAGGTAAAAATAAATGTGAAAGATGACAAAAAAAAAAAAAAAACAAATGGGAAAAATGAAGAAGCAAAATCACATCATATTGATAACTTTCGTTCAAGTAATTAAAAGTGTGGAATGAAGAATTAGAACAAAGTTTTCTCATTTTGTATGAAGCAAAAGAGCTTTTGTGAGATGAAGAAAAAAATGAAATATTTTTTGGCGAGTTGTAGAAAGAAATTTAAGCTACAATAGTTTCCGGAGTTTGAAGGCGCCTGTAAACATATAAGCACGAAAACAATATGTTAAAACCCACGGTTTAGGAGGTTTAGCCGAAGAGAAAGAATAAAACGTAAGCCTCTATGCTCCGAGTGAACTCTCCCTCCGAAGAAGCAATCATTACATGAGAATTTAAAAAAAGAATATTGCAATTTGCCGAACCTGTTTGTCAACACCAAAATGACAAAAACGTCTTTTCATAATGAGAAGGCATCTCCTGCCGAAGGCTCTAAAATGTAAGGAACGCTATAAGTACGGTAAGTAGCTAGAAGGTGATCGGGTGGAACTCAAGCGAAGGAAAAGGGCTTAACATTAATAAAGCGTAATTGGTATGAAAATTTGAAAGGTTTTCATTCACCCAAGGACGAATGTGGATAATAATAAAAGTAATTACTAGCATGCTCATATTTTCAAAATAGGCATATCTTAATCGTGTGTGGTGTGAGATATCTTGAGATTTAAAAGAAAATGATGAGTGAATTAGACTGAGAGAACATGGGACACTATTTTGGAATTTTAGTAGTAAAAAAATAATTTGACATCGCCGGTAGAATTACGAGATAAATATAAAACCTGGGTTGTAGAGTCTTAGGAGTACGAGTCTGTTTATTTCAGTAGGTAAAATTTGAGTCCGAATCATTTTTTATCCAGTGAGTGGAATTAAGAATGAGAATAACTATCAAGTCTGGGATCCAGAATTGGGTAGAGAAAAATGAAACTGTAGAATCGTTCAATTAAATTAATAATATAAATTAAAAAATCATTTAACGCATAATTATAGTCACAAGGTTAAGGGTTATTCAATTTTAAAGAGTACTACTCCTACTCATGATTAAAATTTGATTATCTAAACTTGACATTAATAAAAGTAAATCAGTTTATTAATAATTTTAATGTTCTTATTTATTTGAAAATAACTTTAACCTAGAAAATAACCTGAAAATTCATCCAGTGGCGATGAAATGACTCATTATGGGTTAATAACATAAATAATTACTGAAATCTTCAGAAGAGTTTGAGGCAAAGTTGTTCTAAAACTTTTCAGAGGAGTTTTAATTTGTCAATTTGGGCCTATTTAAAATAGGTGAGTTAAGTGTTTTGAATGAGTGTTACATAGTTTAGCCGAGGTAAAAGTCATATGTTTAAGCAAATGGGATGAATCAGGGTCTGGGTCAGATAATTCCTAATGAGTAGAGTAGAAGTGACAAAATCCTAAACAGACTCCATAACATTTATTTAGTTGGAGATAGGCTAGACGTACGAATTTTCTACTTCGGAAGACCCCAAATCAGCAACAAGAAAAGACAGAGTCATTGCTTACGTACGTATAGTAGAAATTGAAGAAAATGAGAATAGAGATAGTAAAAGAAAACAAAATAGGTGCTGGATGTAATCATCATAGGAGGTGAGGAAGAGTAGTAGTGTTCAAGAGAGAGTTCAAATCAGATTAAAAGATCATAATGCTACATAAATAAATGAGTGATATATTAGACCGTTAATTAACCAGACTCGTTCGTAACTCAGTGACGGACTCGATCTTTCTACCAGAGTCCGTCCGAAGAAATGGGTAGTGGAGAGAATGGATATGGTATTTGTTGATCCATAATCAGGGGATCTACAAGACAATTGCGACTAATTTTCAAAGCTTTCATTCCCAAATTATATTTTTAATAATAAAGGAAAAATTCATATATAATAATCATAGCGCTGAGAACTCTGATTACTTTGGAGACGAGCCCAATATTTTTAACCTTTTCATAACGTTTTAATCCTTTTTCTTACCTTTTAAAAGTATACTCAAAGTTTTGCCGCGTCTGGGTTCCTCTGATAGCTTAACCACTGTCCTGTTCTATCTTTTCAAGTCTTTTCAAGTCTTTTTAAGCGTTTTTGACACTTGCCAAAAACCGGTCGAACATGCTGTTATACTACTCTGAGTTCCTTTGTAATGCTTTTCGTTTCGTGGGAAGATTCCCTCGGGAAGTGCATAACATGAGATTCTCTTTGGCATGGAGGCGTAAATTTCATTCTCTTTCACATCAACTGAAATTCATAAACTTTGATTTGATTCTGCCTCTTTTCGTACTATTAGTCGCAAATACGTTGCCTTCTCGAATTGCCTTGATCATCAAACTCGAGAATCTCACACTTCTTTTGTTTCATTCAGAGAATGATAAATCTATCCTCGGTAACACTAAGAACTCTTTTCCCACTATTCTGATATTTTACAAAAACTGCCAGCTCCAACTCTGCTTCTTCCCACGGCACCACCTCTGTTTTACCCTCTGCTAACGCTAAATACTTCTCACATGCAGTTGTTTTTAATACCATTTTAGAAGACTCAGATGCTATTCCTCCTTCGCCTCCCTACAAATAATTTATGCTTAATATTTTAAAATTTTCTACAGATGTGGGTTATACTCTCTTTGAGCTCGAAATACAAAATGGCGTACAGTCCCAGACGATATCCCACCTGTGGTACTTAAAATTTGTTCCTCTGAACTAGCAATCTGCCTTGGTAAATTATTTCGTCTATGTCTATGAGGCTAAACTTTGCATCTTGCTTGAAGAGTTTTGTACATCTCATAAGGAATGTGAAGAAAAAGGTGGACCTCCTCCCTCCAACTCTCTATTGAGATCGTCCTATTGCTCGGTAAGACCCAACACTTGTTAGCGGAGTGATTTGATCGAACATTTTCTTTGCTCCACTTCTTTCTTTAATTTTTCCATACATTCACAATTTTCCTCGTAAGTTTTCATTGTTCTTTCGCAACATTCCTTCGCGCATTCTAGTTTTTCTTTCTTCTCTTCGAATTTTATGTTTAGAGGTTTCAAGTTTTTCAGACTAGCTTGTTTCTGATCGTCCAATTTTTTGATTTCTTCTTTAAAATGACAGAGTTTGGTAGTATGTTCTTTGTAATCGCTGTCCAGCATCTCTAATTCAGAACTGTATTTTCTGAGTTCATTTTTTAGCTTTTGAGTTTCCGTTTCCAAATCAGAAATTATTTTCTAGCTTTCTAAAGCGACTTCTGTTTTTGGGAGACATTATGTATAGGAGTAGAAAACGAGTCTTACAACAACAGATTTATTTGAATTACAAAAAAAAAAAAAAAAAAGAATTTTGACGTTTTCAGAGAAAAAATACTTTCCCATATTTCAAGATCTAAAAATTTTATTTTTTGTAATCAATGTAAATTTTTATAAATAAGGAAGTTTCTGAAACATATATACACAAATGTATATATATATATACTATATATATATATATATATATATATAATATTATATATATAATATGTATAATATATAAATATTAATAATTATATATATTTTGGTTATCTCTCCTTCTCCTGATATCTTTACAGGCATTCTATAACAGCATTTCGCGACAACCAGAGTTCATATATTAAATGTATTAATATCGATGTTCCTCAGATTTGTCCTATCCCCATCTCTTTTCCTTTCCTACTTTATAAATGATTTTCTCTCTAACACTTGATCACTAATATACTCCAATGCAAAATGCTCTACCCTCTACCCTTCATTACTACTTACAATTTGAAAGACGTCCTAGGCAATTATAAATAACCCATGCTAGGAGCAGTAACCAATAGAACAAATAATATCTTTTATCGAATTTTCAATTGTGCTAGAGAAAACCTGATTGTTTTGAAATCCTCAAAAACTCAGTTAATTCATTTTGATACTCAACACATTATCTCTCTCATACATTTTCGAAAATACACACACCCAAACTATTGTCTCTCCTTAATAATCTCAGTTTCTTTTCCTACTAATCTTTTTTGGAAGAATCACGTTATTTCTTTTACTAAAGAAGCTTTTAAGAGTTTGGGTGTTCCGAGGTGCCTTCGAAACTTCTTGGCATCACCAAAACTGGTCTCTCATGAGGTGTCGTTGTTTTGGTGTGTATCACACATTTGGATGGTTCCACTCATACAACTCTCCTTTCAAAAGGGTTGGTCAAGGTTTTTCCATCTTAGCTCTTTCGCTCTTCACGACTCTCGCCAGTCACTTTCTGCCTGTCAAATTGGTGCGCCATACAATACAATACAATGCAACAGATACTGCTCTACTGAACTCTCCAGTCCCATGACTCTTCCACTGAGGACTAGAGCGACACGTCCTTCGTTGATCTCATTCCTTATCATGTGTTCAACTCTAACCCAAAACTGCGACTTTACCCAAAATGGTCGACATTTAAAATAAAAAAAATCTTGTTATTTAGAGTTTCTCTAATTGAATCCAACAAAACTTAACCTAACCTAACCTAACCCAACCTATCCTAACGCAACCAGGCTGTACAGGAAATATTTTTGATGTTTGTGTCGACCTTTTCTAGTTGACCCATTTGTGCCAGTCCCCAAAACTTATCCGCCATGCTCAGTGCGACAATACACTCTCTCTTGATCTATTTTCACAGCTCCATTTACTTTACACACCATCAAATGCTGTTGTCGGAAAATATTAGCCAGTCTGAATGAATTCAATATTCCAATGGTCTTTACTCACCAGAGAGGTATATATAAAAAAAAAAGACATTTGAGTTTATCCCAAATTATTTTTTTTTTGAAAAAAAAACCCACCCGAGGGAGACAAAACCCTGGAATTGTTGTTGTTGTGAACCGCGTATATATATATATATATATATTATATTATATATATATATATATATAATAATATATATATTATATATAATTATATATATATAATTATATATATATATATATATATATATATAAATAAAATATATATATATATTATTATATATATATATATATAATATATATATTTAATATATATATAATATATACTATATATCTCACTCCCCAAAAGAGGAGCAAGGAACAAAACACTTGGTTACCAAATTTAGGACGAAACAAAACTGTTTACGCTTTCCATGCTCTTCACTTCCTGGAATAAAAACCCTTCCATTTCATTAATTAAAAGCGATGAACTTGAAGCGATTTGATATTCTCTGAAGCCAGACTTACAATTCCCCTGCTTTCACTTTCGCGATATACGTTCAATATTATTCAAAGGAAACACCAATAAAATCTTTTGCAAAATCTATAATGGGGGTTCTACAGGTCCGGGAATAAATAGTTTATATATATATATAGTATAATATATATATATATATATAATATTTAGATATATAATATATATTTATATATATATATATATAATATATAATATATATTATATATATTAGAGTGGTAAAAATTTTTTTTTCAAAAAACTACGGTGTGCACCGACGTAGTAGCAAGGTCTGATACTGTGTGCAAAATTTCAAAGTTGTGCGACCCCCTTACCCCTCAGCAACAACATCCCCCCCTGAAAAATTAGAAAAATAAATAACTATTAACTGATTTTATATTAAACATTAGCTCAGAGGCTGATAATAAGGTATAAAACATATTCTATAAGGTATAAGACATATTCTTACATACGCTCACATCAAAGACATACACACAAATACCTTTCACAAACCCCTATCCCCTCAAATTTAAGGCAAATGAAAAAGAAATCAACAATACTATAAATTTCATCTCTTTTATTTTTAATATTTATATATAATATATATATATATATATTATATATATATATATATATATATATATATATATATATAATATATATATATATATATATATATATATATATATTATATATTATTATATATATATATATATATATATATATATATACCAGTAGGTCAGTATTTAAGTAAAATATAAAAAGAAAAAGTTATTAGCAACAAATTCCAAAAAATACAAAGATTTTGATAGGAAAATATTTACCTGTTTATAAACTAAATAGTTATTTCGACCATTGTTTTTTTGTTTTTTTTTGCTATGGAATTCTTTAAGTTCTTTTCTGGACTGTATTACATTTCAAAAATAAACTCTATCTGTTGTTCATATCCAATTCTTCTTGTGACGCTTGTGTAACTACATTTTCTGCATGCTCTACATCCTGGCTGTGACATGAAAACAAAACAGTGTTAATTGGCTTAATTTACCAATTGTTTTATTTCGTCAATTGTTAAATCCTTTAAAATGGGTGGCTGGGTGAATGTTTCCTTTTCCCAATCAATTGTCACTATGTAACACAAAAAATGTTTGTTCTGATTTTTCTTTTGTTTTTTATTCCGTTTTTTATGTACATTCCAAATATGTTTTTTGTTTTTCTCTGGCATCGACTGATTTTGTGTTACGACGTATTTATTTGGCTTTCCCCCCCATTTTTTTTTTTGTATGTTTGGTTTACCGTTAAAAAAAAAAAAATTCTTGTTTCTTCTGATTTTTTTCATTGTTTTTATTAGTTTCTTATGCAGATTTCAAATATGTTTTAGTGTTTCTCTAGCATCGCCGTTTTTGTGTTACGACGGCAGGAAGGTATTTATTGGCATCTCATTTTGTATGGTGTTACCGTTACAAAAAAAAAATAAATAAAAAAATTGGTTCTGATTTTTTTTATTGTTTTTCATTATGCAGATTCCAAATATGTTTTTAGTTTTTCTCTAGTATTTACAATTTTTGTGTTACGA
>JABUQX010103159.1:0-5000 GCA_015478945.1 Trachelipus rathkii | reverse complement strand
TATATCTCAAATTCATAGTCAATATTGTTCTAAGTAATTTAGATTATATACATATTTGTTGCTACTTATAGTCGAACCGAACTATAACAGCCTTTGTCATCAAAAACGTGACTAGGAACCTCTATTAACGAACTTATGATATGGAGAATTATTAAATATTTTTCAAAGTATAAAATTAATTATGATGGAATAAAATTACAAAATTTTTGTTACATATTCCCATGTTAATGTAAAGAGAGTGACATTGCATCGTTTGTATTCTTTAAGAAGGATAAAATAATGAAAAATCTATTCTAAAGCGTTTTGTGGAAAGTTGGATTTTTTTGAAACATCAGAAATTACAACTTTCGGCATTGTGTATACCTGTAAACATATTTGTTTTCTGCTCTCATCTTTAGTGAGGAGGTTATTAAAGTCTGTATTTAATTTCACTCCTCGTTCTGCCACATCATTTAAACGACCTTTAGTGACTTCACAATCCCCATATTTCCTTAAATGTAATTTTCAGGCAGCTAATGGGGGTTCTCTGAGAAAATTCTGCGTTAATTCTTGAAAACACTCAAAGAAATTCATGGTTTTCCCCACCTTTGGGGGTAAATAAGAAACCCTGCATTAAACAGTTCTTCCAACTGGTGTCTTTCAAATTTTGGGGTTTACAATTCTTGATTTTTCTGTCTCGGAAAAAAAAGACAAACACAAAAAAAAAACAAAACAGATCTCCTAAACTCATCAGGAACAATCAACGCAGAAAGTGGAAAACATCCAACTGTACTAAAAACACAAAACGAAACAACGGAACAACCAACAAACGAAACACCAACCCAAACAGATACACGCGCCTACGATAAGAACCCGCCTCTACGACAAGCCCCGCAGAGTCGAGAGGCAATAACAGCGGTAGAAAAAAACCGTCTATCGCGATCCAGAACGACGAGACCACCCGAACCAAAAGGAGAGCCAGAATGGTTCTCGGTGTCATTTAGACTGTTGTTCGCAATTTCCGGCACTTTTTCTGTCGTCTGAAATTCGAGAGCATCAAAGAACACGAGGGCTACGAACTTCTGCATTGAATATACCACAAATGATGTGAGAATTTTCACCAGAGCTACTTCAGAGCATATCTTGTCAATCTCCTTGATAGTCCAGCCAAACTTCGCCAGAGATCAAAGTCTGCTGTGGAGCCAGAGTGTGCTTTGGTGTGCTTTGTGGGCATTGAAACCAAGCTTTGCAATACACCTCAACGAGAAAAATAACAGGACAGTATTCTAAGGGCACGTTGTTTACTATGACCAGTTATGAATTGTTCCGCGAATAAAAATATCTCAGACAATAGATGGCCTTAGCCATCCACCTGCCATGACTGATGGCACCTGGAGAATTAAATTCCACTTCCGTTCCATTCATTGCACCTACAAACACCAATACCAATTTTAGGAGCTCCTTGTAATCGTCTCTGGGTGGCGAGTTTAGTGTTACAATCCGCAGTTTTGTTGGCAATTACTTCAGAAGTAGAGATGTCTTTTCACAATTTCTTTGATGATACCCGAGTCATATTGTTTATCTTGTTGAGTTTCGCCCATGCATTTTGGAATCACTTGAATATATCGGGTTGAGGCCCAGTTGTTGATCCGAACTTACATTCGAAAACACCTCCCAACATGACTTCAAGAATATGGTGGCGGCAAGCTAGGTAAAGCAGCTCTCTACCCAAGATGTTTTTCCAAAATTGTACAAGCCCCTTTGAGGCTTCCTGTGTTTGATGCAGTGGTGTCGAAACACGTTGCCTTGATAGTATGGGAGACACCCCATTCCTCAAGACACTCATAAACTGCCAGGGCTTGTTCTTCACCAGTGTTGTATGTGTTGCTACAGAAGTCCTAGCAGTTGTTCATTATTCACATAAGAAATTACCAAACAACTATTCAGTTCTTTCTGCTTTGGTCTTAGAACGTCTTGGTAGAAGTTTCTTCCGTTCCCAATGAACTACAACAGCTTCTTCTGCGGTCATGATAATTCGTTTCAAGATCTCTGTGTATTGTTCTCTAATCTTTTCGCCTTTCATAGGATGATTGGATTTTTTGAACACTTTGAACTCCTTCAGGGATTTTTTCCCAAGGGCATTCTATGGTATATAAAAACTATGAGTATTCGTGTGGCATTTTTGTCAGAACACTTACCCCGATCCAACAACAGAGATAGTTTCATGGTTAAAATTCCCTAACGCCACGCTTCACCCTTTTGCTATGAGATGGTCTAGGAAGTTCCTCGGTTTCTTGAGAAGTACAAACGTCCATTGCAGCACATCCTCGATATCTTCATCGCATGTGTTTTCCTCTTCATCACTGTCCTCATCTTCATCATCAGTCTCTATGAACAAAAGAAGAGAAAGAAAAGGGAACATAATTAATTATGAAAATAGTTAAGTTACGTTGCTTATCTTGTTTTGTTGGGTGCTTTTGTAAAAAACTAAACAATAAAACCAGGGACGTAAACGTACCAAGTAAAAGATCAATATTTTCAAGCAAAAAAATAAAAGAATTTTATCTATGTCGAATAAACATTCCGCTTGAATTTGTCGTTCATTTTCGCAAGTTCCTTTTTGTAGTTTTCTTTCTTCAGCTCAAGCTACACTTTTTCAGATCAACTCCAACATAGAGGCCTGGCCGACCCTGTTTCCCATTGTTTTCAAAGAACTCCTATGTCTTCTTCTGATATTCATTCAAGGGCAAAGCATTTTGATAAGCTTTCTGCAGCGATATATCCAATTCTACATTTGAGGGCGAACTCTGATTTTTGTTCTTTGCAGCTTCTGTTTTATAATGGTCCTTTTGTACATTTCTCCACTCGGCGTGAAGTTTCTCTAATTTAGTAATGATATTTCACATGTTTTGTAGGAATCCGAGCTTTTCCCAGAAAACAAGAACTTCTTGTATGGCAATTCTTGCTGAATCTCTTAGATTCAATTTCACAGTACGCAAATTGTAGAAAAAAGAGTGGCCAAAACTTGACGATTGGAGGGTAATTTACAACCGGTTATCTGGTGAGCCGTATAGCCTTTAATTATGATTTTATCTTTGTTCTGCTTCACTCTCTCATTATGGTGGAAGCCATTCTTTCACTATTTTATTTTAATCTGGAAAAATTAATAATATACATTACAACGAATATTGGTTTCGGAAATTAGATGTAAAATTAACAAAACAAAGGAAATAAAAAAAAGGTCTCCTTAAATCTAAATTTACATGAAAATTATGATATAATGATGATGAGGCTGTTATAGCTGGGTTCGACTAGAAGTAGAAATAAATATATATAGAATATAAATTAGTTACAATAATATTGCATTTAATTTGAGACATAAATCATGAGAAAATAATGAGGGGTTCCGGAGATAACAACTTTTCTGCTTGCTAGTCAGCCCAAAAAATGCGTTTTTTGTAAACTTTGAGCCACAGCGGCAAGGCGTCTTCCAGCTCCAATCGTGCTCAAAATGTAACTCCTGAAAATCTGGAGAGTCTATCACTTTGTAGGGTTCTCCCCGTTGATCAAATTCCAAACATCAATTTTTTTACTGGTCACCTAATATATTATTCTATAATAATATATATATATATATAATATATATATTAACTATAAATATATATATATATATAATTTAAAATATATTACTTATATATATATATTATATATATATATATATACATATATATATATGTATATATATATATATATATAGTAATATATATATATACTTATATATATTATATATTATATAACATTATATTATAAAATGTTTAATTAAAAAATAATCCGATAAGAATCGATATTTTAAAAAAAATATCGAAATTGCTCTCCGGATACTATCGGTCTAAATTTGTGTCGCCTCCAGGGGAAAAACAATATCTTTATATATAATATATATATATAATATATAATATATATAACTGGTATATATAATATTAATATAATACATATTATACTATTATATATATATATATATATAACTAGTATATATATATATATAGTAATACTATTATATATATATTATATATATATTATATCATATGTATTATATATATATGTAATATGATATTATAATATATATATATATATATATATATATATATAATATAATATTATATAATATATATAGTATATCATTCGTCGTATATACTATATATATCATATATATATATATATATATAATATATATATACTATGTATATAATACACTATATATCATATATATATTAATACAATACTAATTCTCGCCTAGTACTTACTATAATATATATAAATATATACTATATATATAATTATAGTATATATATATAATATATATATATACTATTATATATACTATATATACCTATATATATTAGATATATATAGAGAGAGAGAGAGAGAGAGAGACGAGAGAGGAGAGAGAGAGAGAGAGAGAGAGAGAGAGAGAGTAGAGAGCTACGGATTGTATACTGAAATGTTTTATAACTGAAATAATAATACCTTCATTTTTACAAAGTCTGAAATTGGAATTTAGTAAGTCAAAATTACACTTACGGACATTTTCATCTCAATATCATAAATTTGTTCAAAATATTAGTTACTCTTAAATATTATTAAATGTAAATGAAAATGAGCGGCGGGGAAACAGAAATCTCTTACGGCCTTATTTTTTCATCTAATTATAATATATATATATATATATATATACTAGATATAATATAAATATATGATATATATATATATATATATACTATATATTAGTATATATATATCATATAATATAGACTATATATATAGTATAATATGTATATATATATATATCTATAGCTACTATATATAGGGCCTATTATATAGTATATATATATATATTATACTATATATATATATATGGGCCAAATTTTACATTAGCTGCGCCAGATATCTCGAAAACTACGGACTCGTACCAGAAAAACAAGAATAAGATATTGGAATAGGGTATGAAAATTAGAGGAACC
>JABUQX010103158.1:17500-22601 GCA_015478945.1 Trachelipus rathkii | reverse complement strand
GGTGCTGCTTCCGTTCAGTTCAGATTTGGGTGTTTTAACCGTTTTCATTTATCACGTGGCAGCTTATACGTTTTTCATTATACTTATAATATATATATATATATATATATATATATATATATATATTATGTATGTAAATTTATATTTATGGGTATAGAGTTTCAAAAATACATTTAAATGTTGTTTTTTTTATAGAGGTATAAATCAAAAACTAAACGGGATATTTATATTCTCTTATTTAAATTTCCCTTCAATTTTTTACAAAGTAAGATGCCTGGGAATAGCCATTGTGTGTGTGTGTGTGTGTGTGTGTATTATTATTATTATTATTATTATTATTAGACACATTATATTAATGAAGATATTACATTATTATTATTATTATTATTATTATTAATTATTATTATTATTATTTTGAGGCTAAGGTTTACATTAGTTTATCAAAAACGGCTGAGCGTAGGAATGTGAAATTTTCTTTTTCCCTTTTGAAAATAATGTTCGTTCTGACTCGCTTGATTTTCCTCTCACTTATGTGCACACGCACATAGTTGAACTTACACATAAGTTTCATCATATCAAAAGTGTTTTTGGCGTTTTTAATTTATTTATCTGTACCTACTGAAGTTATGTCATTTTGTTACACTCAATTTCCTTTCCCTTTTCCTGTCTATTGGTTCCCCAAATTGCAACTTAGTAAGCTCAGCCGTTTTTGGTAAACTTATTGTAAACATTATTATTATAATTATTATTATTATTATTATTATTATTATTATTATTATTATTATTATTATTATTATTATTATTATTATTATTATTATTATTATTATTATTATTATTATTTTTATTATTATTAGAAACCTTTTTTTTGAAAAAGATAATAAGTTGTGGAAATTGCGTTCTTAAAATATATATTTTTAGTTGGGGACGTAAGGCATCAAATTGCGGGCATCAATTCGTCAAGTTCTAGCAGTGTTATTCTATAATATTCGAGAAGTTAGATTAACTATCAGTGAAAGCGCAAACCTAGCTATTCGGGAGTGTATTATATTTTGGGAGAAGTCGAGAATACCTACGAGATCTTTACCTAATTCTGCAAAACAACTAGTGAAATTGTATGATGTTTGGAGGGATCGCCAAAAAGTTGGAGAAAACCCTACGATATATACGAGCGCAGAAGACCAGAATTTACAAGCAATTTGGATAATCTCTTCGATATTGCACACGCAGATGCACTTAAGTTATAAAAGCAGAAGATAAAAAAAATTTTGCAACGGAAGAGAGAGCCAGGCCGACCTGGCTACTTAGCAGGAGTAATTAAAAAACTCACAGGAAAAGAGGAGCGGAGGAGACAAAGAGGTTTGGAAGAAGAAAATCGACTATTAAAATATTACAACACTGCATCAACTTCTTCGGCATATGACTTTACATATTCCAATATACAAGAGGACTCATCTTCGAGTTACGATTCGAATGTTAAAAGTTAACACGAACAAATGACAACTTTGACAGAGTGAAAAATCTGGGATATTTAGTTAGTAGCAGCTTTAGATAGGTGTCACTTGAGTATTAGAGACTCTGTTTTCATTCTTCAAGCTGCTTTCGAGGCGCTTGGACATAATATTGATGATTTTCAAATACATATGTTGTCTATCCAACGAATCCGCATAGAAAAACGAAAAGAACAAGCCGAAGCCATTAAAATTGATTTTAAAAATATTGTACCTGAATTCGTCAATCTTCACTGGAATTGTAAATTGTTACCAGCTTTGGACGCTCGAAGTACAAAGGAAGAACGTCTTTCTATAGTAATTTCACTTGGAAATGATGACCAACTCATAGCTGTGCCAAGATTGGACAATTCCAGCGGCAAAGAACAGGCACAAGCTGTCTCGAATACAATCACGAACTGGAATCTCGAAGACAAGGTGCAGATCCTCTGTTGTGATACCACGGCCTCGAATACAGGTCGTATCAACGGTGCATGTGTGCTATTAGAACAGAAATTTGATAGAGATCTCCTTTTCGCTTGCGGCCATCACGTTTACGAACTTGTGTTGAAAAGTGTGTTTGAAGTCAAAATGTAACATGTCACGACAAGCCCAGATATTATAATTTTCAAAAGGTAAAGAAAATTACAAAAACGTTGATCCCAACAAAATACAATGCAGAAGAGAGATTTTAGAAGCCTACTTCAGTCACTTCGAGATTCAATCATTGTTAGAGTTTTTATCAAGCTAAACTAAAAGAAAAATTAGTGCGAGATGACTATCGAGAGTTAATAGATCTTTCTATCATATTCATGGGTGGGGAAGGGGAGATGCTGACCGACTCGAGTTGAAAATCAGGCCTCCAGGTGTCATGCACTATGCCTGTTGGATGGCAAGAGCAATTTACTCTCTGAAGATATCAACACTCGACTCTCAGTTCAAGCTAACCAAGAGAGAGAAAGCAGCACTGCAATATGTGTGCTTATTTATTGTGACATCTTATATTAAGCCATAGCTTCAATGTAGTTCCGCAGTAAAAGCGCCTTCCCAAGATCTGAGCTTCCTAAAGTCTATGAAGTAATATGAAAATGTAATCGAAAATATTTTAAAGACAGCATTACAGAAGTTTTCCCAGCATTTATGGTATTTAAGTGACGAAGCCGCTGTCTTGTCACTATTTGACGATGAAGTTGACCAAGAAACAAAATGTAGAATGGTAACAAATCTGCAAAAGAAAGAAAATAGAACCTACGGTAAAAGATACATCCCATCTGAGAAGTGCTTTCCTTTATTATATTAGATATCCGTTTTTTTTTTTAACTATGCTAACAAATTTTATTATTTTATTTCACAGAAATCCATTGATGATTTTATATCAGCCAAGAGCAAAGACTTTTCGCACGTATCAAAATTAATGATGCTTTTCTGCAGGAATGCCCTTCAACATGGGAGACTAATGCCTCGTTTTTGGAGGCCAAAAATACTGTTTCTTTACTTCGAGTAGTGAAAGATACAGCTGAAAGAGCTGTCAAGTTGATGCAGAACTTTAATGGGCTAATAACTGCGAAGGAAGAACAAAAACAATTCATT
This sequence comes from Trachelipus rathkii, assembly GCA_015478945.1. Taxonomy (NCBI): domain Eukaryota; kingdom Metazoa; phylum Arthropoda; class Malacostraca; order Isopoda; family Trachelipodidae; genus Trachelipus; species Trachelipus rathkii. The sequence goes on along the minus strand of JABUQX010103158.1, from coordinate 19,524 downwards.
CTACAATGTGTTCAAGAACATAGGAAATTGTACCCAGACTGTAAAAAAAGAAACCTTAAAGAAAATATCCTCAACAAACTATCTTATTATGTCAAATAATAGCACTAATTATAATTGTAATAGTAAAATGTAAATATAATTGCAATATCGATTTAAATCATTTATTGTTTTTATTTTTCTTAATAACATGTAAAATCATGGCCTAGTTATAAATCTTAATTTTAATTTACTAACTTTGAAGTCAATTCGGCTAGGGTTAACGTTGTCGTAGGAGGATAATATTTAGTAAATGAGTGTCTAGAATCAAATGTAAAAAAATTAATTAGAGGGTATGCGTATCAGATTTCGAAAAAAATTTTTCGACAATATAAGGGACACCCTAATATATATATATATATATATATATATATATATATATATATATATATATATATATATAAAATAAATATATATATAGATATATATATATATATATATATATATATATATATATATATATATATATATATATGCTATATACTCATATATATATTAGCAATTTAGATTGTCCGTCATATGTATCTTAAAAAACTATTAATGCTACAGTAAAACGGAATACATTGGTGGAATGCTGGTCCAATTCTAGTACGGAAAATGTAAAAAAAATAAAAATATAAACAAAAAATATATCTCAAAAACTACAATAGCTACAGCGAAAAGGAATACATTTTTGGAATCCTGGTAAAATTTCACATAGGAAAATGCTTTATACGGCACACTAGGGGCTCGAGCCGACGGGGAACACAGGGGAGGATGTTTTCCATACCCCGTAGAGAGGGGCGGAGGAACGCCCGCGACACCCAAATACCAAGAGCAGGGGTTCGGGACCTCCCGGAGAGGGGGGCTACGTAGTTCCCAGGCCAGAGAAGACCCGACTCCACCTCACCATCAGGCGGTATACCCTTGGGTATTCTTTAGGAAAAAAAAAGCAAATTTAAAAGAATCGTCTATTTATTTTAACGAGAAGCTAATTATTTTAACTAAAACCAATAAAAAGTCTAAAAAGGCCTTTTAATCACATTACTATGGTATGGACATTCAGCCATGAAAGATATTTATTTTTACATTTCCTATGTGAAATTTACCAGGATTCAAAATGTATTCCTTTTCGCTGTAGCTATTGCTTAGTTTTTTGAGATATATATTATTTTTTTTTTTTTTTTTTACATTTCCGTACTAGAATTGGACCAGCATTCCACCAATGTATTCCCGTTTTACTGTAGCATTAATAGTTTTTAAGATACTATGACGGATATATAACGACCTATATATATATATATATATATATATATATATATATATATATATATATATATATATATATATATATATATATATATATATATATACTATATATATATATATATATATATATATATATATATATATATATATATATATATATTTAGGGTGTACCGTTTCTATTTCACTTTGAGGATTTGGATACTTATTTTTAGTATCCGTGGATATGGATAGTTGGATCGTTTTAGGTATCGAGTGTGTTTAGCCACAGGTATATAAAATTTCAAATTACTATATACATTTTAGTATAAATATATATATATCTATTAAATACATCATTAATATTATGATGAGGTATATATTTAGTCGGTTACCATTTCTCACATTACTGTGAGGTGGTATGAACTGCAAATGCTCGAGTAACTTCAACATTCCGGGCTGTTCAAGCAATTGCATTATTTATTCCAGATTGCTCAAGTTCTTGCAACTCTTAAATTTTAAATTTCGTTCACACTGAATAGCAAGGAACTTTTTTTCATTGTTATTGTTACTTTATGTTCCAACCATTGTTCAACAAGTAGAAACTCGTTGAAACAATTTGTCTACTCTTAAGCAACAAAATCAGAGGAAGATTTGAGTAATGTTTCTGTTTCACGGCAATATTTATTTCTAGCCACAAGATGTCCACACCGAATAATAGCAGTGTGTTTCTTGCTGTCATGAAAAGTCGTTAAGGAGGACTC
>JABUQX010103158.1:0-12500 GCA_015478945.1 Trachelipus rathkii | reverse complement strand
CACTCCTCATTTAAGAGATTATCTATTGTCCAGAATTGTTAATTTTAAAACGATTAAAATCAAATTACAACTCAAGATACTATTTACTTCCTTTTAGCACAAGAGATTCTTATATTATTATTATTTTGAATTGCATATCAATCTCATATTCACGTTTGTTTATTCATTTGCCTTACACTAAAGCTTATACTGCCCTTTGATATTGTCAGACTGTATCTGTCGATCATAACTATATTGTACACTACGAAATCGATTGTCTTGTATCAGGGTCATATCTATTTGATAACTTAATCTTAGCCTTAACTTAGATCCACTGATCAATCTTTTTGAATACATATTCAAATCGTCTACTTTGTCAATCAGTATCTTTCATTTTTATTATAGCTTAATATTATCTTATACACTTTATAAATATACGTCATGTGATAGACCGAGGAAACTTTTTAAAGCGAGCGTGGTACTATACTCTATAAATCATCTAGTCAGAAATTACATAATTTAATGCTTCACTCTCCCTAGCAGCTAAGTATATCGTAGCGATGTAATGGACTACCCAGCTCATATTGGAATTTAACGACGCATTCGCTCACAAGAGATTAAATCCTGCTGAGTGTTCAAGTTATAGACGGAAAGCGCGTCGGAGGACTGAAAAAATGAGTACCTCCACCTTCCTAGCGAATTGAAAAAACATATTGATATTCAATATAGATTTAAAATATATCTAAAATATCATATTTAAACTATTAGTCTCGAGATCAAATAACTGATTTATGAAACTTGGACAATAAAAATTCATATAAACTATTATTATACACCATTTACGATAATATTAAACATATCATTCAATAATATTATAAAATTCATGTAAATATAATATATACTAAGCACTGCCTTAATTGATCATATTTATAATTTATAAAGACTAAATAAATCGTGTTGAAGCAAAAAATATATGTCAATCTTCTATATTATATTAAAATATTTATATTTAAATAATTAATATTAAATGAATAATAGACAAATAATTAGAAAAAGCATAAGCTAATAATCATGGATGAACTGGTAGAGACAATAATGAGTACTTATAAATACAGTAACTAAAGAAGATTAACAGGAAAGATTTAGTGCTTTTTTTTTATTGTTTTCGTATCCATGATTCTCCCTCCTGGGACACTGTAAAAAGGTTCAAAGCCGACTTGAATGTTGGATAATTATTCTACATTATATGCTAGATATATAGAAGTACTATTTGTATAGACTCCTATCAGTTTTACACTAGTAAATTAATTTATAATATATATATATTATATATATTAATTTACTATATTTATATTGAATATATTAATACAAATATAATATTAAAATATTATATATATAATATATTTATAATATATAATTAATATATTATATATATAATAATATATACATATATCTATAATATAATATATATAGTATATTACTATATATATATATTAATTATATATATTTATATACATAGAAATTTCATTATATTTATTTTAAATTGCTACACTTTTCTGAAAATTTATTTATATTTATTTATAATACATATAATTATATAAAATATATATTTTCAAATAAATATTATAATATTATTATTAAAATAGTAAATTTAACATAAAATAATTTAAATTATAGTTCAACTTAGTACTTCCGACTACCATCACAAGTGATACTAGTTACGCTTCATTAAAGTCTTGCATAATGAAGTAATTATGAATAAAAAATTTCCTATATATATTTTTTAATGCATAATTACTATGGTCTTATATCCTATATGACTGGGACGTATCACGTTTCGTGTTGTTCTAGTGTGCTTAGTTTAGTTGTTATAGGTCACGTCATGTTGTATTAGGATTCATCCTTAATGCATTAATTATTTACAATATCATGTCGCCACTCTCATTTTGTGGGTTCTGGCCTGCAATTTCCTATGTTCATATTGGTCATTATCTTGTGAAACGCCACCCACAAAGAATATATATATTATGGAATTGTAAGTAGCGATTTCTGCAATATATTATTTATTGTTTATTGCCCAGTTTACTATGCATAGTGTATTATGATAATTTTTTTATGCCCTCTCGTTCTCTCCCATTCACACATACTCCCACATACTCTTTTCACTCTCACTCATACACTCTCCACTCTTACCTTGCTTCTGTCTTATTCGATAAAGTATATACCTACTATATATAATATATATATAGAGAAGATATATATAAAATTATAATCGTAATAGGTATTTAGCGAACTCCCTATCAGGTACTACTTGACAGTAGCACTACAGACTGTCGTGGACGCTATGATAGCAGATTGCTTATTAATAATACTGCCTTATCATATAAATATATTCTTTGCATTATTACCACTTGATAGTCTCAGTAAAGGGGTAGATATCCATACAAATACTTGCCTTTAACCCATTTGTCCGAACTCCGGGATTACATTATATATATTATTATAGATATAATATACTAGTTGTGTGTTAAAATATATATATATATATATATATTAAGTATTAATATATGATGTATATATATATATATATATATATAATTTACATATAATAAATATATATTATGTATATATTATTTAATATAATATAATATATTAATATTAATTATATATAGTATATATATATAATATATATGATATATATATATATATATATATATATATATATATTGTGTATGCTTCTACAATATTAAATAATAAAAAATAAGAAATAGCAATAGGAAAAAGAGTATAGTTATTATTACAAACAAAATTATTCTTGAATGATGAAAGCTCCACTTCGTATTCATCTTTCTCACTTCAAACCAAAATATAAATGATATAAATCAATTTCATTATCTATACAAAATTATTTAATGAGTCAATAAATATTAGTCCACATCTTCCCACAGCGTCATTATAGTTTTTATCCAGAGTCATGAAATAAAAAAAAATCTAATTTTACATTATAGGCATAATGTCAAACAGCTAGCCCTGTTAATTCCCAAAATTGACATTTTTGAAATTGAGAAAACATTTTCACGTTGAGGATTTTATATTTTTATTTCACCTCATTTAGTTGTTCGCATTCCGTAACACACAACAACGTAAGCTGATGCATATACTGTGACTAACAATATCACCACACACACACCACACACACCACACTACACCTACACCGACACACACACACATTTATATTACTCATAGATATCATATATATAATTATATATATAAAATGTAGTTAGTAGTATACTAGTTGAATAATATATAATTGATGGTTAGTATATATAATAATATATGACTTGTAGTGTATCATGTAGCTTATGATTGTACTATAATGTGTAATATAGAATATATACTAGTATAGTATTGTGTGATGTATGTACCCCTCGGAAGTATATTATAAACATAGCACAACTTAAATATAATATATAGAGTAAAAGACTATATAACTTATATGATATATAATATATAATAATATAATATATATATATATATATATATATAATATTTATATAGATATATATATATATATAATATATATAATTATATTAACATATATATATATATATGATATATATATATTATTATTATATATATTATATATATATATATATATATACATATATATATATATACGTATTATATATTATAATTATATATATATATATATATATACATAATATATATATAATATAATAATGACATAAAATAGATTTCCCAACTCTACAAATTACATATATTTATGCATAAACAAAAGTGAATAGATTATAAATAAAATAGCAGAAAAGTAAACAATAGCACTGACTAGCTCACAGAATAATAATGAAGGATATTAAGATTTTAACAAAAAAGACTCAATAATAAACTAAATAAACAACAACCATTCCAGTCCAAAAATAGTCATATTTGAAGGTCCCAATCAACGTAGAAGATTATCGATTTGTGAGCTCACTGAGAGGCCGGTGAAGCGGCGAAAGCTAGTGAGAACAAAAATTAAATATTTGTTAATTCATTTTAAATAATAATAAATGTGTTGTGAATAGTTATTTATGTATGTTAAACAATAAAAATTTAAATTTTAGAAAGGTGCACATTTTAATATAGGGCATTTGTCAGAAATATAATATATTATATATGATATATTTATATATATATATATATATATAATTATATATATTTATTATATATAATATATATATATATATATAATTATAATAATAATATCATATATATATATATATAATATAATATAAGTATATATCTAATATATATAGTAGACATATAATTAATGAGCTAATTTATAAGATGTTGACTCCAGAAACGAAAATCAATAAAAAATGAACGTAATTCAATCTTTGAGTTAAAATAAAATTAGTTACATACTGATTTCAAAGTAATTAAATCTAATATAAGACAAAATTAAAAAGAAAAGAAATGACAATTATTTTGTGTGCTTTCACACCTATAGTCTTATAAAAATAAGTAGCTTAGGCCGTTCTTAGCTATTATCTTCAGTTAAATTTGAAGAATGTATACGTAAAGTTGTAGAAACACACTTGACAATTAATAACATTGATATTAATGATTATTTTTATATATCTTTATGTTTTGATCCGGCGGTGGGCTTCAGCCCCCCCCTCAATATACATCCCCCCGTCACCCGCAGAGCGGGGTGCCCCGCAATCGCGGGTCCGGGGGGGAGTTTTTTAAATAAAAATACCCATAAATTATAATAATAATCAAAAATCAAAATAATAAAAATAAAAGTTTTTAGAAAAAAATAAAATCATAATTTAAATAATACTAATAATAATTAATAATAATAATAATAATATAATAATTAATAATAATAATAATAATAATAATAATAATAATTAATAATGAATAATAATAATATATAATAATAATAAAATAAACTTTCGTTAATTCTTAAAATTAAAAATAGCAAAGTAAACTCTAATAAATAATAGAAATTGCAGCAATAAAGAAAAGGGCCGAAATTCGTTGTTTTTCTAATCGAAAATTTCCCCCGTATAAACGGAGTCAACATTTATTTTAAATGTCCTATATTGATATATATATATATATATAGTAATGATATATTAATAATATATATGATATATATATAATATACTTATATAACTACTATTAGTATATATATATATATAATATAATATATTAATAAATATATATATATGTATTATATAGATTATATATAATATATAACTATATATATATATATTATAATATATATATATATATATATATTATATTAACTATTATTAGTCTATAATATATATATATTTATTGTATCTTTATATAATATATAGTATCGTTAAATTATAGAATATATATATAATAGATGTATTATATATATATATTATATATTATATTGATATAATTGATTATAATATGATATAGTATTATTAATATAGTGTATAGGGTATTGAGTTTTATATACTGATATTTATAGGTTATATCATATACTTTATATGTGTAATAGAAGTATGTTGTGTGTATATAGTATATCTTAGAGCATATTATTTTAACCCGTTTATTTATCATATTATAGTTAACTATAACTCACTCTATATTCCTATAGTATATAGAGTATTTATATATGATAATTTATATTAGATACTTATATATTTATATATATATAATATATATATTTATATACATAACATATTATATATAATTAATTATATATATATATAATATATTATATATCTTATTTAAATATTAGTATATTATATATATATATATATCTATATATATATATATATAGTAGTATAGGATGTGTCACAACTAACCGCCAAACTGCCGAGAGACCCCGACTCCTCCATCTTTGCGGTTACCCTATGGTATTCCTTTAGGTAGTCAAACTAGGGTTTTCAAGGTCAGGAGACCGAATTTAAGTCTGGAAGACGCTTTTCAGCGTTTTGAGCCTGAACTCAGGAATTTAACCCTTAAGTGGGAACGGAGCCCCCCAAAGGGGTTTTTTTTGGTCCCTAGAAGTTTAAATTGATCGATTAGATCATTTTTGACTGGTTTTCATCGATTTATCGATGTTTTACCCCGAATATCTATGTTTAATTCTGTCTTTCTACGTGCTCTGGTTGACTGAAAAATATAATCGAAATGAAAAGTATTAATAACATTCGTTCGATATATCGCTTTCAGTGATAGTTGAAATTAGAGAGATTAGAATCCTGGAAATCCTTGAATCCTGGAAGGATTCCAGGAACCTGGAAACTAGAAAATTACTGGAACCTGGAAACTGAAAACTGGAACCCCCCCCCCCCAAAAAAAAAAAAAAAAAAAAAAAAAAAAAAAAAAAAAAAAATTAAAAATTAAAAAAAAAAAAAAAAAAAAAAAAAAAAAAAAAAAAAAAAAAAAAAAATAAAAAAAAAAAAAAAAGATTAAAATTAAAATAAAATTAAAATTAAAATTAAAATATTAATAATAAATAAATAAATAATAATTAGTTTGCGCGAAGGTATCTCTATTTCCGGTTGTTTGTTTGCGCCGCCGCCGCCTCGCAGACATGGAAATGGACGGTTCCGGACGAAGTGCACCCTTCGGAGGAAGGGCTGGTTCTTCCAGAATAGAAGGATCTTAGAAGGCATAAATTTCATAATGTAAGAAGAAGAAGTAGAAATGCACTGAGTGCATAAGAGAAGAGAGAGAAGGAGGCAGCAAATGAGGAATGAGAAGGAGAAGAAGAGACGAAGGAGAAGAAGGTGAAGAATGAACGAATGGAGGATGCAGGACGAAGGAGGAACGAGAAAGGAGGAAGAATGGTTTTGGAACCCCCCGAGGAGGCCCAACTGAAATAAAAGAGTTTAAATGCACGGAGCATAAGAGAAAATGGAGGAATGAGGAAGGAGGATGGAGAAAGGAGACAGAGTTGGTACCCGCACCGGTGCTGGAGCCGGTGCGGTGTTGAGTTAGTAAACATTCGATTGCTATTTCAAACAGACATGTCTATTTTCAAATCTCGTTTTCTTTTTATAAAACGTCAACTAAAATATATTGTTGCATTTTTATTTATAAGTGTGATTTTACATTTTTCTTTATGTTTTTATTTTTTGTTTTCAATTTTAACTTTTTTAATTACTTTTATTATTTTGTTGTTTAAATATTTTGTTTTTTACTAAAATTATTCTTTTTATGTTTTATAACCTTAAAAAATTTGCATTTTTACATACCTTAAAGCAGTTAAATCAGTAAATCAGTAAATCGTAGTACCATAAACTACCCATTCCACCCTCCTACCCATCCATGAGTCTATTGATCTTTTATCTATTCGATCTAATGATTTCAAAATCATATTTGTATACCAAACACAAAAACTTTTATTATTTGTTTTGTTTCTTTGAACATTTTGTTTTTTACTAAAAAATTTTTCTTTTTATGTTATAACGTAAAAAATTTGCACTTTACATACCTTAAAGCAGTAAACAGCAAATCAGTTAATCAAAACCATCCACTTACCCTCATACCCTTCCTATGATCTATTGATCTTATTGATCATTGATCTATTGATCTATTGATCTATTATTCAAGTCATATTTTGTAATAACATAACACAAAATCTTTTATTTATTTTGTTTTATTTGCTTTAAACATTTTGTTTTTACTAAAAAATTTATTCTTTTTATGTTTATAACTTAAAAATTTCGCATTTTTACATACCTTAAAATATAGCAGTAAATCTAGTAAATCAGTAAAGCAGTAAATCAATAAATCAACCACCCACTCTATCCTCCTACCATTCGTGATTCTATTTATCTATTGATCTATTGATCATTGATCTATTGATCTATTGAATCTATTGATTCAAGTTTCATATTTTGTATAACTAACACAAAAACTTTACTTATTTTTGTTTTGTTTTCTTTAAACATGATGTTTTACTATAATAAATTTATTTATTGTTTTATTTTATTGTAAAGAATTATTTATTTGTTTTATCTTTTTAAAAAAGTTTTTTACTTAAAAAAAAAAGTATTTCTTTTTATTTTATTAACTTTAATTAAAATTGCATTTTACATACCTTAGCAGTAAATCCAGTAAATCAGCTTAAGCAGTAATCAGTAATAAACCATCCCGACTCTATCTCCTACCCATTCGTGATCATTGATTCTATTGATCTATTGATCTATTGATCTATGATTCAAGTTCATTATTTGTATAACATAACACAAAAATAATTTTTTTTTGTTGTTGGTGTTGATGATGTTGTTGTTGTTGTATGATTGTTGTTTTGTTGTTGTTGTTGTTGTTGTTGTTGATGGTTTTCTTTGTTCTTTGTTCATTGTTCTTTGGGATTAAAATAAAATAATAAGAGCCATAACTTATTCACACATATCTCTAAATATCATTTGTTAATTTTACATTAACATTGTGAATATTGGAAACTAAACAAAAATATATTTCTCCTAGCCTAATACATACAGCATTCATTACAAGTCGTAACTAAATTAGAGTTTAATCTTCAGCAGAAGTCTGAATAGCAATCTCAGTCTTATTATACACAACCACACAAAATATTATTATATCATTATATATATATTTTATTTATATTATTATTATTATTATTATTATTATATTATTATTATTATTTGATTATTTATTGATTATTATTATTATTATTATTATTCACATAGATCTCAACACCAATAACGCATGCGATCACTTTGCCTTCAGGGTCCACAACTAAAACATTGGCTGGTAAATTGCTCTCCATCCGACACCTAAGCATTACGTAATCTTGTTACGCTCAAGTGTAACCAACCATTGAGAACTGTATTTCTATGCCATTCACGCAGCCAATGAAAATTCGAGCAGAATGACTCATAATGCTTAATATCTTTATTGACACATGCAGAAGGGTAACGAGATTTATTACTTTTTCTCCCATATCTTTTGACACATGAGCAGGGTAACGAGATTATTACTTTTCTCCGAATTTTTTTGACACATGAGAAGGCGACGAGAGGATTTATTACCTTTTCCTTAGTTCTTACTTAACATCTGCTTTTTATCTTAAACCAGTAGTTTTATTATTATATAATTATTATTATTATTCATTATTATTATTACTATTATTATTATTATTCATTATATATATTATTATTATTATTATATCAACTATATATGTATATGACATAATAAACCTAACATACCATACACACACAAACACACAACACACACACACACACACAGCACACACACACACACACACACACCACACACTCACACACATTCTATATTATCGCAAGGTTGATAATAATAGAGGTAATAAAATAATTTGAAAAGGATTTGTGACAAAGAAGTGTACATAGAAGCAATTAAACATGTAAAATTGGAAGATAGATGATATTTATAATTAGGCAAAGTTATAATAAACTATTGTTGAAGCCCAAGGATGCTGTCGAAAAGATTTTTTATAGAAAGCCGCTTATCAGCTGATATTGGCATCATCTATGTCCCGGATACAATATAACACCTCTCATATTTTCCGGGCTAAAATTGTAGTAGATACTATAGCATAACCCTCTCTGTTACCCCGTGTAAGATTAGAATTAGGAATTCCTGTGATTCGTCTATTCGAGCTAGCCTTTTAAGAGGTATGTCATCGTTTCGTGCACACTTATCGACTAATCCATTTGTCTTTCTTCATTGCTTTCACAGTAACATCATGGTTTTTGATATCTGCACTACAGTGACTCATCATGGTTTGTCCTATTTTCAGATCCATCATCACACAGAAGGTTTAGCATTTTTTCAAAATTAATAGTATTTTTTATTTATTGATTGTAAGGCCTTTGGCCTTTACAATATATTTTATAGTATCAGCGTTTCTATATCTAGCATTAAACTTGGCCAGTACACACAATAAGATACCGTATGCCCTCGTCCGTAATCTGCTATTCATCTTTAGTTCACCTTAAAAACTTTCCTGTTTCAGGAAACTTCATCTTTTTTCTCACCAGCGACAAAAATACAAGAGTCTGTTCGCAGTACAATGCCCTTGGTTGACTTTGTTAGTTAACTCATATAATTTTATAGTGCATATCAGTTGTAATGAAGCAATAGAAATTTGTAGCAGTTGCGATCGTTCGGCTCGCATTTTTTACAACGTACAAACATATTTACTGACTATTGAAAACGCTAGGACTCATATCGCTTTGTTTATTAGTTCCCATTATGTTTAGCCACTAGTACATACTTACATCTCTTTGTAGGGTATTTTGTGCAAAATTATTCCCAAAGAGAATTAAGACAATTTTGCAATGAAACGCATCCCATTTTCTTGATATTGCTAATATCAAGTTCGACACCTTCCTTTTCTTTGAAAAGGACGGATAAACTCTTTAAGTTTTCCTCGAAATCAGGATCGTCCTCGTGGATATTATTAGGCAGTCCTGATGCCTCTGTCTTTATTTTTAGGAAGTGGTTCACATATCCTTCAAATAAAAACTCCTTCTCTTTAAACGACCAAACTTCAAATATTTTAAGTATTTCGTATCCCATCTCTATTGCTAACTGAATTTCTGACGTTGTTGTATACAAATTCAATGGCTCGTTCATTCTCATCATGATTGCATTTTGAACTATTATCTTTAGCGCATTTTACACAGAGTGGAAATATTAGTTTATTTTTGGTTCGTTCAGCGAGGACAGGTATATATAAGTCTTGTGCAGGAAGAATCTTAATGTAAGCTGCACCGAAATATTTGTCATTGAGTCCATTCTTAAATGATTCAATGTCTGGTACTTTATCACCTATTAGTTTTTCAGGGGGACCACAAAGATAATTCATTCGCTTCTGAACATAAGGATAAAGTGATGTATAGTCTAAATACAAGATCTTCTGTCCTTTAGTTGGTGGATAGTAATTACGAAGGGTTCAGTACGGCCTCCAAGCAATGAATTCAATTATGAGCCTGTTGTTAACAGCATCATTACTAAGACGTTGAAATTCACTGATGCTTATATTTTTATCGGTATGATTAGGATCTTGAATAATTTTCTTCTTTTTGATTTTCATTCACCATTCCCACACAACGTATGACATTAAAACCAGCTTCTTTATACCTATCTTCTTGCTTCATAGTGAATTGTTACGTCAACAGCTGATACGCTTGAGCGACTTTTCCTTTGATTATCCTTATGCCCATGCCGATGCACAACCATGATAAAAAATGCTGTTTTCACACCGTTACATATTCGAAACCGTTCAGGGTAAAGCATTTTCTAATTTGAAACCTTTCTCCCCACATCCGGCGTGCCATTATGTTATATTGTTATCATATTTTCTATACATAAGCCAGCGAGTTGTTCATTAGGTGAAGTGGGGCGTTTCTCGACCAGAATGTAATTTTTCCTCAGGCATAACACATTTTTATAAAGTGTAAAACATAAAGATGCAATTGTAATGGTGAAGCTCCAAAATTTTATATCAAATTCTTTAATGAAGCTACCCCTAAACTTCTCAAAACATTTCTTAGTATATTGACATCTTGTACACAATACTTTTCACATTCTTCAAGAATATTTTATTCTTTACCTATAAACTATTATAATACTCTTTCAAATGTGCTTTTCACTCGTGTTGACATTTTTTCTACTATCGAAGATTCTTATCTGGAATAAGTACTCTATAATTCAGTGTCTTCATTTAAAAATGCTATAGGTAAAAGAAACCCTTGGAATTGTCTTTTCTCGCAGACACCCATGCTTTAGTCCATAAGCTTTTCAAGCACAGGGTGTTTGAAGCTATTTCCATTCTTCATATTGATAGAAGATATCTGCCTCTTTCTTATAAGTGCTGATAGATTTTTGAACTTTGGTGGTCAACTCATACGAAGTGAGTCGAATTACACCATTATGCGCTGTCACATATTTACTCTCATTTTGTTTTTACTGAAATTCCATCTAAAATAATAGAAATTTACGACTTCCAATTAGAATGTTCTATGTCTCTGGATCCGCATAGTGAACATACTTGCGTCCCTACTTTATCTTTGTTTGGAGGTACCATCTATCACCATGTATTCACGGGCGTTTACCCATTAAGATAAGGATCTTTCTATTATTTCTTCGGCTTTTACATAATAACCCTTATCTTCCTGGTATTGTTTCGATATCATAGTAACATCGCTCATCTTTCTTACCATCCTATCTTCTTATTTTTCTTCTCTCAGGTAAAAATATTATGGATTATTTCATTCTTTCTTATCGTCTCTCACTCTTTTCTTACATAGGTTATAACAGTATCAAAATTTATAGCGGATAGTATGTAATACATATCTAGTAATATTGTTGTTTGATCGTGTATTCTTGAGCAATATTTTTGTGTCTTGGTGCTAATGGTGATCTGAGATACAAGCAATACAATAATATACAATATATTATGCGCATATCAATCAAGATAGGTACTCCCTTATATATTATAGTCTACTCTACTC